>LGAG01001559.1:19592-34256 GCA_001278395.1 Lerema accius
ATCACCAACGCGTTGCCGGGCACGAAGGAAGTGATGGACCCGCTTCTTGAAGGACTTATTTGCATCCAGGATTGTGTCCCGATTATAGATTCCCTTGGGATAAATACAATATTTTGTTTAGTGGTTTTATCGCGGGCCAAGCCGCGGGCTTTGTCTAGTTCTTAAATAAAGTGCTTTTGAATCTAATGCAGTGTTTTATGGTTTCATCGAATTGGCACTATAGTAACATTCGACCAAAGTTAGTTTAGGTTTTGGCATGATTAGGTAATACTCGTACCTAAACACCTCAAAATTTAAAATTAGCTACATTACTTTTTTGAAATTTCGATTCAAAAACCCTACTGTAGATACAATACGTAGACTAAGTATTGAATACCATACATTGTCCGACCTACTTTGCAAGTAAAACAAAGGCCAAAAAAGCTATTAGCAGCTATTAATTGTCCATTCAAGCCAAATAAAGCATGATTTGTAATATCTATGCCCTAATGAAAATGACCGCACACTCGGTACAATTTGCAATGATTAATCAAGCTATCAAAAGACGTGGGGGTAAATTATGATGTAATTAGGTTTTTTTATGGTAGTAGTGGATAATAATGGGCACCATGGACCAAGGTTGTATATCTAATATATATAACTGAGTAGAACCCAACCCAACCCAAAAGAAAATTCATCTACTAAGTAACACATATTTTGATGGAGTAGGTATGTCCGAAATGAAACATTGAGAACTATAAATCTGAGAAATAGGTTGTTCGATGTCGGCTGTTTAAATAGCATTCTGGCTCTTCCCATGTCAGAAGGTCTTAAAACATTAAAAAAAGAAATCTACCAAGTTCCTGTCATTCCCACAATGGAGTCGACACCAATGACACCCTATGCGTTGAAATCTGTCAAACCATTTAGGCAGTAGAGCGTATCAAATAAATATACATACATAGGCTTTAAAAACATAGACCTACCTGCAAAGTCGGAAAAAATGGAAGTAAAATGAGGTACAGCGGAGGTAAATGTGAAATATGTTGCGTACAAAGCCGCAGTCCATAGTTGTAATATTAAGTTGTTAAAATGTATGTATGTAATTAATTCACTGGGCTCTGATATTATCTACAAGTAAATAACATAGCAGATAAGTGGATCTGAGGATTGGATAAATGATAACTTAATAAAGGGCCTACGAGGTCTGTAGATTTGTATGATAACTACAGATACTATCGAATCTACCTCAATAAATTAGGAAATTAAAATTTACTGTTTGTAATAATTATTAGGCCGGCAGTACATTGGACACCGAATACGTATACGTACAACTAACTCGAACGCAGTGTGCGCGCTCCCATAGTACTTGGAATGTCGGGATCGTTCGTACCTATTCATAAGTGTCCGCACGAGTAAAATTCGTACGAAAACGTGTCCAATGTGCGACCGGCCTTATACCAACTTTACGTTTCAATTTACAGAATAAGAATGTTCGTATGTAAATGCCGGTACGTTTTTAAAAATAATGCAAGCAAGGTTCTAGAGTTTCGATTTGGTTGGTTTAGATGGTTCTATACAGAAAGCTAAACTTTTTTTTATCTTAAAGCAAATCCACAGACCCATAAAAAAGTAGATGCAGCCATACAACCGAAAAGTGACGAACGTAAATATGGAGCCACTCGAAGGAACGTAGCCGGCGCGGCGGCTTGTTTATACGGCGAGCGAGTGGCAGATTTTTGTTCGTCACTTATTTAGTCGCAATTGTAGGTATATGACCGCTCTGTCTATTATTTTTTATGGGTCTGTGTGTAAATCATACAATCACACATTTTATGAATGGATACAACATAGTCATCAGATTGAAAGCCCTGTCGATAGACAGCTGACGTTGAAATTAACGTCTTCCAGCCAGATAGATTGTACACGTATTAAAAACGCCTTAAAAAAAATTAAGTCAAGATTTAAACAAAGACTTCTAGTAAGCTAGTCATCAAATTGTTTCCCAGGACCTACGTAAACATTATTAAGCGTCCTGAGGTAATCACTATCAAATGAGTTTGGCCTGCTTCACAAGATATCGTACGGCAATAAAAGATCAAAGCGATCATAATTAATTAACAGTCCAGTTGCCTGACCGCTTGACATTTGAATACAATGTTTCTTAACTACTATTTGCTTTAATTTGTCGAGCCCACGTAATTGCTAATCATTTTGACCGAGTAAATCATTAGTTTTTAATCATCGTCATTTTTCATTAAGTAGATAAGCCGCGAGCGTAACTGATTGCTTATTCAATTTACACTTCGCGTTGTTTGGTGTAAGTTGTTATTTGGGTTCGATCGTTGATTGCCCAAACTAAAATGAGTTCAAATTCTGGATTCATCTGTTATTTTAATTCTGCATAAGTTTTGAACAATGTGTTAAGTTTGCCAAACCCAGCGATCACTTACACATACCTACATTATATTCGCTGGCCAAATCTCACATGGCCAGTGCAGTGGACCACGTCATAAGTGACTGTGAGGTAGACCCCACACATTCTTAGAGACCTGAGCTCCGTAGAAGAAGTATGGGTTATGATGACGATAATTAATCCTATCTCAACCAAAGTGTAAGATAAGACAAAAGTCCTATCTCAATAGTGTATGTGCTACGGACTAACCGATATGGACCAAACTTCCGCAATTCCGATAAATTTGGCAATAAGTAGTTAAAGCTAACGATATAGAATAATTTTGTATTGTGAGCATCACTATAATCAATTTAATGTTATTTTTCTCTCAGTAAACTGAAGTGTCTTATGTATCCCTAATGGACATAATTAATACCTTATCATTTTTCTATGTGTACAGAAACTTATTTGGTCTGTACAGAGGGCATATTCTGTCTTTTGTTTGTTGACTTCTATAAAAAAAAACTATTTTCGATTCTATTTCTATTTCCGTTGAAACCCGAGCTCACTTCCCTAGACTTTCAAGAAACCTACCCCATGATAACAACATTCCCCAATTATCATCACTTAAAAAACATAAGCAATCTTCCTAACCGAGAGCCCGAATTGGGTAACTATCGCCAATACTGAAATGTTTCCACTACATTTGCAAGTGAATGTAGTTCAAGAGCGGTGTAGCAACACCGTTTTGCATATCACCCTGCTAACCAAATTACTCGCGAAACGTCATAGTTCTTATATCTAATGCGCTAAGGCTCAAATTAGTTTGATTTGATCGCAGAAAAAAGAATGGTGTCATATTTCGCGCTCACGTGTTATGTCGTGTTTTTGTTTTTAATTTATACTTTGTTTTTAAGGCAGTAGTGTTAAAATTAGATTGTAGTGATCTTTTTGCAATATCGGTACTGTTGCTGTGGTACGGGATATAGTAAGCTAGAAAGGTGGTTACTTTTCACATAAGATACTTAATATAATGCAAAAGCAAAAATAATGGGGAGGTAATAATCCTTAAAAGATTGGTTTCTACCAACCCTCTTTTACCCCATCGTATCAGACTTTTGCAGCGTCATATATTTTGAACATAATGTAATATGTATTTATTTATGTATGTATGTAAATTTCTTTAGCATTCTGTAGCTACTAGAGTCTAGCTATACTCTCTAGAGCCTAAACGGCTTAACAAATTTCAACACAATAGGGTGTTAGTGGTTTCGCCTGCATAGTAAAACTGACATAAGCTACATTTTTTTTAATATAACACCCCATTTTGACAGTCGATTTTTTTCTATTAATTATTAGTAGTTCCCTTTATTTTCTAAGCAAGTTACGAACAAACAAATTATAGGTCGACTATACTTAAAACACCAAAGCCCTATGAAAATTGGGTCTTAACCTATATTCTCCAAATTAAATTCGTACTAAGTAGAAGTGAGTCACAGAAGTCCCCCAGAATAATAAATGGCTTGAGGCGTACATTTAAATGAAGTATTTTTAAATAAACCTCACGTACGCATGCAACACTGACCGACTTGGCAACACTATTTACTAAATTATTTTGTTGTGTGTGGTCATGATAAGACCTTTTTAAATTGTGTTTTGTGAATAACAAAGAGTACTTTAGAAGCTTTTGATATGTTTTTAGCTTATATTTATTTTAGAGACATTATGAGTAAGCAAAGTAGATCTGTAGTATGAGATACGAAAACGCCCATTTTGGGCCGTTTTTTTCTCTAAAGTAAGAACAAGATAAATAATTTATCAAAGAGACGATACGGATGCATGTAACTCCAAAAACTTTTTTATTTGTTTACTTAAAACTTAACACATCTATTCTAAAACTTAACTACATCTAAAAAAAAAGATATGTCTATAACTGGTCTATAACATATATTTATTCTATACAATTTATATTTATCACTGAACTACTAAACAGCAATCGATTTCGTTGTTTTGCGTGTAGATATTTAAAAGGGAACCTAGAAGATTTAGTTTTTGAAATAGGCTCTATAGGTGGCAGTAATCGAGATGTACTAGCATACGAAATTTTTTGTCAATAAATAAGTAGGACTATAATAAGTTAGTTAGTGTGTATAACACAAAAACAAACTTTGAAATTGGTCAACAACCCACATGGACGTGTATAGTATGCTTGTTTATGCAAATTGTGACACTTACCAATAACACACATCTCTACATATTATGTACATAAAATTACAATAATAAAACCTATTAGTTTTACGTAATTGAGAATTAGAACGTCGTAAATTACTGTGTGCCGAACAATACTTTTAGGCTATTTATAAACGTAGCGTTTTAACGACTACTAAGTCTAACTAAGAAACTAACAGTCCCACCTTTATTCCTACTCGAAGTTTGTTCGATGTGGCAAGGGTTAGTGGCACTGTCAGCTCATTTGCTATCTTAATACCATAAAAAATATTAGTCCAAGGTCCAGGTTAGATCTAGTCCTACCTTACGTTTCAAAAATCCTGGAATATCGTTACTTTTTGTAAGTAATTTTTGGAAGACATATTTAATCGTTGAAATCTGAAGTGGTACCACAAACCTTAGAATTAATGTAATTTGAAAAAGTCACAGCTTAGGGTGCATCTCAGCGAAATACAGAACTATTTGTTCTCAAACATATTCTAAGTACATTTTTGATCAACGAAGTAAGCCTACACACATATTGGTTTCATAAAATAAATTCGGTAGGTAGTTCTGCACTCATGTTATAATCTTTGTATGCAAACTCATTTCCCTTTCCTACTACTAACTACTATTTCCTATTCCTATTACCTTCATTAGTAATCTCTAAATTGGAATATTATTAAAACATTAACACGCTCTTGCATACCCAATACGCTAAATAGAATACAATTGACAATACAAGCGAATCGATTTGTTTGAAAGCGCCCTTATCCGCCTGGGGATCACAATTTATCATAATTGAATTTAGCGTTAAATTGATAGATGTTCCATGAACCTATGGTATGATAAATTGAATAAAATTGACTAAACATAGAAACGCGTGTGAACTGACTAGCATTTTGTCTCATTATAGACCAGACACATTTGAAGATATCTGTAAATAAATCTATTGCAATACAATTTTGAGGACCATTAAAATGTCTTCCAATTTAAGATCATTACTATGATTTTGAAGACTACTAAAATGTCTTTAATTTTAATGACACGAAAATTTGAAGTGGACTTTAATTTGTTTGAAATGCCTTTTATTTCGATGAATATTAGATTTAATTTGATGATGTCTAGCTCTAAATGCATCTGTCACTTTATATGACCATTAAAAATCAAGTAAAAAAAATCAACAGTAATGTTCATAATGCAATTAAATAATTATACAATAATTATTTTGAATAAAGTCTAAATGTAGTCCTAGCTACTTATTAAGCTATAAATAAATAAATTTTGCATGCGTACATTATGTTAGAAAGTAAAAGTTAATTTAGATAGTCAAAATACTTTCTCTAAGCTAATTTTGTGAAGTTGCTTTCTTCAGTACATAATATTCTATACTTCGATATCACTTTAATATATTTTATAATAGAAGACAGTGCAGACTTTGTTCTGCTATATATTTAGTCTCTTGTAGTTTGGTTGGACTTAAAGTTTTCTGATAAAAGGCTGATACTAGACTTTATTATTGAATTTAAATAAAACACTGCAAGTGAAGGGTTTTAATTCAATGGGTATTCATTACACATGTGCTTTGAGACGAATTATTTATTGATGTAAGTACCTCTTGAATAGATTGAACTTTAAGTTCTTTAATCATTTTGGCATTTGAACGTCACTTCAATACGGTATAGTAATAAAGATGTAATGCCAGGCATTGGCTTCATAGAATTATAGGGACGTATTAGTTAATATGTCTATCTAAATTTAATCTTGTATTTAGTATAAGGCGGTCAAAACCCATAATATAAGTAGACGAGAAACTAATGGGACTTTGAAATAGGGTTGTCAGATGATCGGGATTCGAGCTAGTATAAAGATTAGATATTTCTCCCAGTATCCTGTTGCTTATATCCATTAATCATTAGGTCTAATCAAGCCGCTGAGCTAAAAGTTTAGATTTTATCCTTTAACCTCGTATTTTTTTTAGTTTAGTTAACCTCAATTAACAGATCCTAATCAAAGGTTCCTTTAGGTTAATTAGCAGCTGTAATCGAGGAAACTCATCCACATGTAAAGTATTTCGAAACCTGTCTATTGTTTAGTAGGCACTATTGTTTCTATAGTACAAGCTATAACAATTACTAGAATTAGATTTACAATTAGTAGATAGAGATAGAGATATGTCAAACTACAGAATGGTTCGATATTCTTCGCTAATATAATTAAGTCAATGTCAACTATCTGCCAAAGGGGCCTTTTGTCTGACGTCTGTGTGTGTGTTTGTATGTATGTGACGTGTATGTGTATAAATATCCGCCCCGCTGGGAATCGAATCCAGGACCCTTTGAACAGCAGTCAAGTATGGTAACCATTGCGCCGTATGGCCGTCAGTCGACAATTAGTTAGACGTTACGGTTTTTTTTAAGTATAAGTATAAAAAGAAATATACGAGCTATAGGAGAAAGTATAGACTATAGATAAACGGAGATATATCCCACAATATCTACTTACTAGTCAAATAAGTAATATCACTGGCGTCCCACACGGATGTTACGTAATCAAAAGATATTATATTACATGAAACTATATACCTGCGTTCCGCGGACCGAACATTATCAATATTGCATTACTTTGATACTGAACAAGTTATTAACTGAATATAGTTAGCGTATACTTATATATCAACATCTTCTATAAAACTAAATAAAATTGAAGAGTCTGTTTGTAATATTAAAATAGTAGCTTTTTCTAAATACTTTCGCCTGTGTGTGTATTTGATCCGGCTAATCTCTGAAAGGGCTAGACCGATTTTGATGGGACTTTCACTGGCGGATAGCTGATATAGTAAGAAGTAGGTAACTTAAGCTATTTTTTTACCTTCGTTTCGGCATAGGTTTACCGAAGCGAAGCGAGGGCGGTCCATTAGTTAACTCTTCCGAAACGGCTGGACCGATTAACACAAAAATTGTGTGAGGTAATTTAGAAGAAAATTTATTTAAATGATGTGTATAAACGCAAGCTTAATATTTATATGCCCGAAAGGGCCGAATATCGCACATCTTAATAATCTTCACACCTATATTCGCAAATAAATAAATTATATTTTTTTTCAAGCAGTCCGACTAAAGCCAGCCTTAGTCTTTAACTCAAGAAGATGCTTTTGCTACTTACCAGCAAGGACATTTCAGTAGTCTTCGGCATCATGGTGACATCTCCAGGTCGGACGCCAGGCCCGCAGTACGGGAGCGAGGGTCCTCTGTTGGGGAGTCTCGGGGGGTCGTGGAGTGCCAGGAGAGCTGCGTGGAGACGAGCGCGAGCGGCGCTGATGCCGCCGGCACCCCGGACCGCTGCTTCTACCACCTGGCCTACGTCTTTCTCCCACCTGAGAATTGGAATTTTTGGTGGGATAAACAGGCGTCATTTGTTGTCAGTTGTAGCCTGGTGGGGTGTGTATGGCGAAAAAGCAGACGGGCCACCAGATAGTTGAAGATTGCCGTTATCAATGGACTCGAGCTTTTATAGTAGAGTTTACATTAGGATCATTATGCCTTAAAAATACTTTTTACACCATTTTGAAAAAGCCATCACATAGTCCTTCCAGAACATCCAAAGTATAATCAATATCGGACAGCTTAACCAATATGTAACCCTATCCTACTATACTCCGCAGTTATTTAGTCCACATATTTTTAAGAAAACACGAAGATCAACTTAGCTATTACCTTTAAACCACGTACTAACATTAAGACTAGTATCTAATATATTCGTTACTCCTTTGATCGCCCATATCTAAAAATAACCATGACCTATTGACCATCAAATGGTCCGTCTGCATTTCATCAGCTCTAGAACGTAATAAACCAACCTGCATCCTCCAAGACAAGATCTGATATCCTCCTTGAGGCTTCTGGAGAGGGTGCAGACAGGGCTCCCGTCGGAGTCCGAGCTGCTAGGAGACCCTTCCAGCTTGTCACAGCCCGAGAGCCGGGGCTCCTCATACACCTCGTTCTTTGGTAATGTCGGCGACACGCGCCCGTGGCTTCCGCCTCCGCTGCCGTAACCTGAATAAGCAACCGTATTACTGTGACTTTAAGGTGCTATTTTGACAAGTTTACTACTATTTACTTAGGGTGGTATTTGATACTGGCACTTTAATAAGAAATATAAAAGGAGGGTTAAAAAAGCTAAGTTGAAAAAAAGAAAAAAGTGCTAATACAGCAGTCATGTGTAATTTAATAGGTACCTACTACACGAATTATTTTGAAACACTAGACCCTTACTAATACTGCTTTGATATTTGTTGGTGAACAAGGCTTTCATTAGGTACTACCTAATTATCTTAAAAAGGCCATGTTTACACGTGCGATTGATACACGATAAAATGACGCAACCGTTGATATTAGTACCTAATGCACAACGCCCCATATTTTTATGCATTTTTCCCCATTTTTTTTTTGTATTATAAAGTCGGCTGTATACTGATTGTTTTTTTGTTATAATGTTTAACGCACAGACATACAGTTAGACCTCATAACAGTTACCTAATAGTATAGACTTATAAATAAATAATTAAGTACCTAAGTACAGCACACATAATAAGATTAAAAAAATTATAAGTTACTTAGAATATGATATTGTTAATAAAAATCATACGCTTTATCAAGCAGCTTAGCGGTAATGGTAACGTCCTTGAAACAGCGTTGCAAAATTAAGAAAGGATTAAAACTATTAGACAATCTACGGCAGTGTTTCTCAAAGTTTTATAAAGCCCTCTTAGGAGCGTTGGTGTACAGCAAAGGGCCCCGAAAAATGGGGCCTCAAGTGCCAGTGATATCGATATACCTCGGCACTCCTGTCCTCAAGAATCTCTAATTCCCAACCTAAGATAGGTTGCTACAATAGTGTAGCTATAGAGCTACAATTGTAATATTCGTACTTAACTCTCACTCAAACACTTAAAACAGTATTTGGAAGACGTAGATACACAGTAACAGTTGACAGTCGGTTTCAATATTGAGTGAGAGAGACAGTGAATCACATCATGATGATAAATAATAGTGATGATGAATAATAAATCATGATGATTAATATAATATTTGATACGTTCATTTGATTTTTATATGTAAAGCAGGTCCCTTTTTGCAAGATTTAATTAATTTTAAACGGAACACTGTATATTAAATTAACCTCATCAAACGAAGAAAAAGTTTCTCAAAATGGCCAATGAAAGAATAACTTTGAGAACCTCTGGCCTCACATGTAGGTAAGTTACCTCACAATACCAACAGACCACCATTACTTGTCGTAATAAGCATAATGGCTTTTGTTTAGAATGTGCAATACAAAATTGCTAAATTACCGCAGTCTCCAGTATGTAAGACAAATTATAGGTAATTGACATGCCTTTATCGTTAAATTCCTATTCAGTTTGTCTTTTGATTTTAAATTACGGTTTATTATTGGAGAATAATTTTATAGTTTCATACATTGTTATAAACTTTAAATAATAATTACGGATAATTATTGGGTTTACGTTTACTCTTTAGTTGGCAATGCATCGCGATTGCAATTTCGTTACAGTCAGTTATAGTTATAATAATATTAACCAACATAATTAATATAAGTTTTCAGTTACTTTGTAGAAGGTCTCAGACACTTGAGATTACACTCTTAATGTGAGATCGTAGTATCAGTGAGGTTGTTAACTATACTGTTGTGTTTGAGGCTCTTGAGATAACGGTCTTAATGTGAGATAAGACTAAAGAACAGGCTGCCAATGCAAAATTATAGATTCCCCACTAATGAAGGGATTACCTACTCGAATTTTCCAACATTGCTCTTTATTAGGGTAACGTACCTAAAAGATAAAAACGGGACCCTATTACTAAGCCTCCACTGCCTGTTGTCTATATGTCTGTCTATCAGCTGTCTCATGAACTGTGATAGCTAAAAAGCTGTTTCACAAATTATGTATTTTCTTTTCCGCTAAAACATCAAATACTAAAAATAAAAAAAAATAAAAATTAAAGGGAGTCTCCATACAATAAACGTGTTTTTTTCCCTATTATTTTGCTCAATAAAAATTACATTCAACAAACATTTTTCTTTTATAAATGATAGTACGGAACCCTTCATGCGCGAATCGGACTCACTTTTAGCCGGTTTTGGGCTTCAAATAGTCTCCAATAGAAATTCCCCTATATCAATCAGTCGCTCACGAGGACTGATCAATCCTCACCTATTGGCAGACATGGTGAACAGCAAGTAAACTAACCTGATGAAGTAGAGGGTGCTCGGCGTGGCACCCTGGGTCCATCGACAGCATCGCCCTCTGTCGAGTCCTCCAGAGACTCCACTATGATCACTACCTCCTGTTCCTCCTCCTCCGTGTACAGCGGGTTGGATCTGTGGATGATAGTTTAATAAGAAAAAAAATGGGTAAAAAAAACGACTTCTAAGAATTATGGGGGAGGTGAAAAAAAATAATTCCTCAATAGACACGTATTCTTTAATATCTAATGACTAATAATAATGACTTTGAATATTATAATCCGTCAGCTTATTTATTTATAAGCTTTTCATATTATAAGCTTTTTGTGCTTTTAGTTTCGTGACAGAGAAATAAAAACATAAGTTACGTGTTTAATTGATTAAGAATTTAGGAACTAGCTGACCCGGCTAACTTCGTACCGCCTCAAAGTCAATAAAAAAGCTGACCATTTTTCCTGTTTAATCACGTTTTAAACCGTGCTTGAACTTCAACAAACAATTTAAAACCAAAATTAGCGAAAACGGTCCAGCCGTTTTCGAGTTTTAGCGAGACTAACGAACAGCAATTGATTCTTATATTATATACTACTTATAATAAAAAAAATATAAGCCAACCCAACACATGCTCTTAAACAACATTACATAAAAATTGTTCGCACACGACTACAGTACTGATATATAACGAACAAGGTATATTACTTTCTTATTTACATACAAAGTCTATGTTGACTCAAGTACAGAATTATAACAAAATTTACGAGATAATTAAAATTCGGAGCAAGTAATCTATCACTTAAACCTGGGTTGAAATTATTCTTGTTTTTATTATTGATGTTAAGAAATAAAAGATAAGGAGGTATATGACATTTAGCTAAACCAGTTTTTTATGTTACGTCACACCTTGCTTAGTAACTATAATAACTTATTGCCTACCAAGTAAAAGTAGGTATACAAATACACATTACCTGCAATAAATTAAAATAGTTAGCTTCAATCGTGCCTATCTCCTATGTTATAATTAGAATTTATTACTTTGTGTATTAAAGATTAGGTCTACAAGACGTAAGATAGAAGTCGTTTGTCAAAAGGGGCCACTCGGAAAATGGACCGCGGTCCCTTTTTGTCCGTTAATTTAATTACGTCTTTCTTTTACACTTAAACAAAATTTGAGTTCGAAAGAGTCTAGCTAGTTAGTCGAAGGTATGATAGAAACTATTATTTAAATCATAATCTTAATGGTGAAGTACTATGGGTTTAAGAAGAAAAAAAAATCGGTTTGAATAAAAAACTAATTAACAAAATATCGTACTCAAAGTCCTTATTAACTCTCCAATTATTAAATAAAATACTGCTTACATAGGTACTTAATATGTGAATGGCCACAGCTACAAAAGATGTAACTACTCGTATATTATGGAAAGAATACCATTACTAACATGTTTAATCAGATCAACATCAGATACCGTTTTATTATTAGCATTTACAAACAAAATTACAGTGTTTGTAAGTTTGCCGCATCAGCGACATAAAACTCGATCACGAATCATATCAATTCCTCTTGCGATTCCATAATAAAATCGGTCAAGTACGAGTCGGCGTCACTTATAAAGGGTTCCGTGCCATCGAGCTATATTACCTAGTAATATACAATAATAGCCGTATGACCTAATTTAACTGATAGTTTTTAACCGATTATGGTTAGAGGAGGGTAATGTTTTCCATTAAAGATTGACACAGATTATAATTTTAGAATTATAATAGTTTTTTTTTGCAGTCGCGTTTACTATTATTGTTTTTTCTTCTTAGGTACTATTTTTTGTGTTCAAGTGACAAATGACACACTGTTAAAAATTAATTTGTCTACCTATTACCATTTAAGGGATAAAGCTCCAAAACTGACTAAAAAACAGACAGCGAAATTTTAGTAGGTAATTTAATCCCGTGACCAATTTAGCATCCTTTGGTTAGTAAATGACTAATTAAGTCCCCATTTCTGGTTAGTCAATAACCACTTATGTCCTTTTAGCAATTAAGCATCCTCTGGTTAGTAAATAACAAATTGAGTCCCGTTAGCAATTTAGCGTCCTCTAGATGCGGAACGCTGAAACTGCAACATGTTCTGTTACTATCACGTACGAAATCTAAACCATTAGATACGCACTACGCATGCGAATGTTACGAACTCATTGTCCAGTGTTGAATAGCCAGTCATTGACCTTTAGCAGTTCCGATTAAATTGCTGAAGAAAAATCACCTTTAGGCTTAAGAAAGAAGATCAATGATCGCCTGATACAGTTCAGTTATGTAACTATGGTTTGTTATGTAAACATCATAGTTATCATACCTTGTATGGTAATATCTTGAAATCATAATTTTTGTTATTATTTGCTGGACCATGATGCATCCAAAGCTATCTACGAATAAATCTACGAAATAAAGCAATGTGAGCAAGGTCGTATGATGGATAGGTGATCGCAAAATTTTTGGAGGGCACATAAAGCCGTCGGTCCCAGTTGTTATCGTTAGATGAGTCATCAAGCCATGTCGGGGCCACTAGAACTAAGCCCTGCACCAACCCACACCGAAGCAGAATTATGCAGTATGCTCTAGGCCTCCTCATTTATAAAGAGAGACCTTCGCTAGGATAGGAGGAGAGGATAGGATAAGAGAATAGTGTTCTGTGGGAGAGACCTGTAATTCTAGGCTAGTTGAAAAGGTATATTTCCAGTTATCTTTATAAATCGGTGCAGAAGACAAGGTTATATGAAGCGTCGGTGTTCCAACCAAAACTGGTTTTTGCAAAGTGGTCACTTCAATAGTAATTAATTACGAATATTAATCAAGTTTCAAACTAGGTAGTTTACTAGAAGCTTAAGCAACACTAATTAGTTAAGTATATTTTGAACAGAGGCAAATAAAATAAAAAAATATATAAAGCATCACAATACCAATATCATTTCTTGTATTATTTTATAATATAAATAATAAAAAAAGTAAATATTATACGTAGGTATATATACTTACCTATATTTAAATTGATTCAACCGTTTACTATGATATTAGTAACAAATTACGCTAAGATTTTATATAATTAGGATTTCGATATACTCATATCAATCGAATAAAATCGACGCATTCCCAAAAAAACTACCAATTAAATGTTGAATATACATACCTACTTATCTACCTAATGAACCACCAGGAAGAAATCATAATTTCGTGAATTCGCCAACCTATTGTCTCTCACTCAAATGACGGAAGGTAATAGCATAAGGTATACCCTTTATTATGGTCTTAAACATGACATTTGAAATTGCGAGAAATTGATTATTGACCTACCGAACTCCGGAAAGTACCTTAAATATGAACATGGAACATACAAAAGAGTTGCGGAATACTTATCTTTACATCACTACACAACTGCAAAATTATAAATATTATTTATTGTCATTAATATCGTGAGCGTGACTGTGGTTCTAGAATCTAGAATCTAGATTGGCGCCAAAATCACCAAGTCACAGATAAACATTTTTTTTTATGTTCTTTACTAACGAGAAAGCAAAGGGATCTTACCTCATACAGCCAAGTTTCAATTTAATTATTCCATTATAACCATTGTCACATGTCTGTCTTTGTTCATACAAATCACGATGGTTTCTTTGTTCTTAACCACATATCGCCCCTGATTGTGAATTTTAATTAGGTTCCGTAAGTCATAATTGGATGGAAGTGAATGATTCATTCTGTTTCATTTTTGTTAGCGTTTTGGCAAATCAGAAATGTCTAAAATTTTCCTAAAACTAAGCTAGAATTAACTT
>LGAG01001560.1:9064-45855 GCA_001278395.1 Lerema accius
TACATACATACATACATACATACATACTCACATACATACCGGTCAAAATCATAACCCTCCTTTTTGCTTCGCCGTAGTCGGGTAAAAACAGTATATATATAAGTGTTGAAAATTGACGTATAATCAACTTTTTTTTCCCGACTGTGCTAATAAGGGTAACGCTTTTTGAGCGTATTTATAAGCTGATATTCATTTCAATATGCGAAGTGTCATTGGATTCATCTGTATTGGGAGAGTAACATAAGAATCCCCAACTCCCTAAAAAGTTTTTTATAGTCGTGTTTTGTTTTTCTAAAACTCTTTACTTGTACGTTAAGGTGCGTGATGGACTTAGAACTGTTTAACAAAATGCAACTTTGCATTCGGGAGTAATTTTGCCGCTGACTCATCATGCATTTGAGGGTAGCTGCCCTGCATAATACGTCACGGTGGTTACATTCTTTACTGCTTCGGGTATTTTCGGTGTAGTAATGGTTAGTCATTTGATATATTGGTTTAGGAAAAGCATGAAAATTGGTTTATGAAAAATTAAGAATGTAAAAAAATTTGGGCCACAGAAAAATCCTGTTTAGATTGTTTAGTTAGTTTTTTAATAATAGTTATATCTTTAAATAACATGCTTGTGTGAAAGTTAACGCTAGTTTTATAATGAGGTTATTCTTTAAAAAATCTAGGTTTAGTTAAAGTGGACAGGAGTATCGGCAGATTTTATTTCTCCTACTACTTTTATTCCTTCCAACCAATCCTAGTTTCCTTTTTTTTTACAAAGTAATAATATATAATTTTTTCAGAGTGTGTTTTTTTCCGTAGTCGGGTTTTAGTTTTTTAACTTAATTTTTATGTAAATTTAAATTTCAGTTTAATCGGACCACGGGAAGTGTGTTTTAGGGGGCTCAGATATTTTTGGTCGTGACTGTACATAACAAAAAATGTTTTTAAATTTTTTTCTGTCAGTCTAAATTAACAATTCAATTCGATCTTCACAAATTGTTCAATTACACGGTAATGACCTTTCTTTTTTAATTAATTAAATGTACTATTTTACCCTAACCTTTTAATTATTAACAGCGACATTGTATTGCGAAGGAACAAAGAAACTCCAAAAGTTGATCTGATGACCTGATCCATTTACGCTTGCTTAAACCTCAAGATGACTTCCGAACTACTCACGTCACTGAGCTATTAACGCTTCACTTTATTACCATAAAAACATTTATTTCCCGCAACCCACTTACAAAGATGCAGTATGTTATGGCGAGCATTTCAAATGGTACACTTAAAAAGAAAATTCTTTTCATATTACAATTCGTGCATTTGTATGGCAGTTAAGTGTACAACATGTTGTTAGTTACAGTACAGCGCATATGGGTTGAGGCAGGACATGTTTTTATTACTGGTATACTCGAGTAGTAAAGTGTCATTGTGTGGTCAAAAAATATTGGAGAATATTGAAGAATATTTGGGTACTGTGACGTAGTAAAATTATAAGCAATTTTTTGTTCAGACAAGTATTTTATGTGGTATACATTTTGTATAAATTTGCAAAAAATACATAAAATATTAATTATTTATTCATGCCAAACCAGGCGTCTATATTTTTGTAATTGGCCAAAAATTTAAAAATCTTTTTTAACCTGATAATATAAGAAAATACAGGATTTGAATTATATTTTAAGAAACACAGCGCAGTGATGTTTGCATGCAAACATGTAAAACCTACAAAAAATAAAATACAATAAAGCACCCAAGAACAGTCTCTTAAAAACATTTAAATAATAATATACAATATACATCCTCTGTAAGTATGATGAGAAAAAACTCCCAAAGTCTTTTTAAACGCGCTTCAATTAAAAAATAAAATACAACGATTCATATCTAAATTTTCTCATTCGTGTAAAGTGCTATTTCACAGCAAAAGGAAAAGAAGTACTCTCAAGTCCACATTTCATTTATGTAAAACGCATGTAACTAAACTTTTTCGCCACTTACGATGAGCGATAAAAGATTTACATCTCTGTAATATAGACAATAATATTATCTCTTTTTTAACCATGACATAATTATACTTAATTAACATTTTATTTTGTTTTTTCGAATTCAAAGGTAAACATTTTTTCTTGACTCTCAACACGACGATGAATCCTTAAACTAACATTTACTAATCTTCAATTGATATTGATAATTTTAGGAATTCCTTTACCATTATTCTTTAGCCCATTATTACGTGATCAAACCTAATTTTCACTTTAGAACTAACCTTGCTGCGTTCAATCTATGACTGTCTATGACTCACGATCTATATGTAAGCAAACTTACGACGTACTGACACGATAACGAACGTCTCCGTGCAGTCTCTGTAACTCAATTTTATAGTAATGTTTCTATAGATGACAGCACTATCTACGTTCTATATTGAAGTCAATTGCAGTCTTATAATAACAGATTTCTTTACCTATTAATGTTGTTAACAAGCAATATCTTTTAACCGTCGCTCGCTCATCGTAGCCAATACAGCACCTACACAATTACAGTTCACAAGCGCTTCTCCGCTCGACAGTCCGTGTCGGCGGGAGGGCGATGCAAAATATCATGGACCGCGTCTCCGTTCAAATGAGTTATGTCGCGTTTCTGCACTAAATAAATCCCAAGTCGTTCCAACACAACAGACCCTACAATCATATTATTATAATACAACTGCAAATTGGCCATAACTGTCAGGATGCAGTGGGGTTATTGGATTATGAGGCGCTGGCACGGATTGCCAATCGGTTGGACCTGGGTTCGAATCCTATTTTAGAAAAAATTAAGAAGGACTTTTTGTGGCATTGGTTATAGATATTACTTACTTCTTACGTGATTACGCATGAATGTACTCGTATTTATCTGTTATCTAACTACTGAAATACTTAACGCATGATAAAGTAACGGGAAGTAATTTTTGACAGCTGTAAACTTTATTCAATACTTTATAATGTAATTTATTTTGTTAAATATTATCATTCATTATGTAAGCTATTAGTTTCTTCAGCAAAAATGGTGTATTAATTTTATTATTATATTTTTTTTAATTCATTTGGACTTATGTGTGACTTATTTTACAATATTAAACGTAATATCACTTCATAGGACACTAACAAAATCTTCACAAATAGTTATTATGATTATTACTGTTAGTTCGGTTTTATTTTTAGGGGAGGAAAAAATATGAAAATTCCAAAACCCTCGCCACTTATACAGCATACCTTTGGTTCGGCACGTCATACATCACATCGCGTGTTAACTTGAAATAATTAATTCCTAACATTAAAATATGTCCGCTGTGAATATATTTGCATAAAAATGAGCTTTTAGGTAGATTCATTTAGTCCGTGAAAGTTTTTCGTGTAAGGTGTGAAAGTCTATACTTATAGGAAAACTGTAATGGGGTCAAATCTGTACGATGGATATTTTTTTGAAATTTTTACTTTTATTTTTGGAACTTTCATAATATAATTGTTAAGAAATTATAAAACTACATTTATTTTCATCAAGACACTTATTTATAGAGAGTTATGATATAATTTTGTGCATATATTTTTTGCTCATAAAGGTACTAATTTATTTTTAATCGCCATACATGCCATACTACAATTTTGTCTACAATAATTGCTACGAAAAGAGTATAGGTCTACGCTACTACGCCGCCTCCTGCGTAGGCGGCGCGCGTAGCAACGTAGAGCTTTCGTAGCGGTTTAAATATACGAGTTATAACTACAAACATTGTTCTGTCTCGTCTAATTAATTTAAAAAAATCTTCTCTTAATTATTTTATTGTACTTTAATTTATTAATTCACATGATTAAGTGACGATTTCTTATGTTTTCCATTTCTCAAATCTTAGTTATATTTATAGACTAAGTTTATTATCTACCTATTTAAATAACTTTCATATAATTATTCATCGATTTACTTCATAACTAAAACATTATTTTCACAATTTGCGTCCGTGTAACGCCAATACAGGCTGTAATATGATCCAATGAGCATCAACTTGGTGTTTCAAATTTGTGCCAAGCTCAATAAAAATATCGGGTAGACGGGCTATGCCAAACTTTATACCAATTTGAGGAAATCGTAGACCTTGATACTGCACTGCATTTAGTTAGGTAATGAGCTAAACTGGTTTATAATAACAACCTATATACTTTTTGTTGTAAAATCACTTTATAATCTAATTAAAAATTAAAAAAAATATAACTTTATGATAACTGATAATCGACGCATATTAATACATGAATACTGAAGAAATCAGTAATCGATACTCGACCTTAGAAAAATGATTTTTAAGTCCATTTTTTGGTGACTTCATTACACATCCTAGATCTTATACAAGCAAAGTAAATAATATAAAAAAAATTAAATCTATCGCTACGAATGCTTCAATAAATCCAGACCATTTATTACATTACATAAAAGATATTGTTGCTTAGCATTTCGGCATAAATGAGGCTCGTGTCAATAATCACGTTAGAGCCGAACGCCAGACGAGGCTCATATAATATTCACATCTTCACCGACCATATTTCACGCCAAGATTAATTCTTCAATAACCGATCATTCCGAACAGTGTTAGGTCACGAAGCGTTCCACGACACCATTGCATTGCGGGTGGGTTGAAGGACCGTGGCAATGAGGGCTCGTGCAATTACCGCCTGAATCATGGCCAAAAAAGAGCAGTATGCGCGCTCCAATTGCAGTTATGTTGTATTTTCTCCGATTATCAGGGAGCGTTTGAAGGATGCAGCTCGAGGGTGGGGGGAACCGCGCCGCCTCAGTCTAGTGGTGACCGCCGAGACGGACGCACGCGCGATGCTACGCTAGTTTACCAAATGAGGAATCCGCGAGATCTAAATTCGCGATCAACGTTCAGTAAAGAAACGGCGGCTAGTTTTTGTTGACTGTGTGGTTTCATTTCACCGAAGAGAAGACCCTCTTGGACTATTCCTGTTCGTGGCTAACGTGAGTTGAGATCATGCTGCCTCGTGTGTCTACGATCACGTGCCCCAGATATGGGTGTCGGCACTGGACCGCTCGAATGCTACATTTTTACTATTATTTACCAACCAACGCTTTGTAGATAGTGTAGCTGCTGTAGAATTCTGTTTTTGGTTTATTTGTACTTAAGATCACGTAAGTTTAAGTAGAATTATCGACGAAAATCTCAGTGCAAGCGAAGCAAAGCAATTTCATTCTCATCGTGTATATTTGTTATGTTATTAACATTTTTATAAGTAATAAATAACTAGAAAATATACAGTTTAATGTTTATCTAAAAACCTAGAGCCTTTACTCGAAACCACATACTCTCTTTACTGTCGCGTCTGTCTTACACTTAAACGTTATTGCGTTGAGTTCTAGACTTTATTGCTTAAGCATTAGAGTTGGTTTTCTCGGAGTTCCCATTGAGCAGAAACATTAAACCCCGAATGTCTGTAAATTCACAATCTTATTTCTTCATTTTTAGTTAGTTTCTCCGCATTGCATCGCCAGTAGTTGTATACATTTTCAGTAATGGTCGTAGCTTTGAGAGCAGTAGTATTAGAATAGATGATGTAAATATAGTCGACATGAAGATTTATAGTGATCATGCATATCAATGTTTGCATGATAAAGTTTTATTGCCATATGAAATATTGTGAAGGGTGACAGACCCACGTGGTAGCCTAAAGGTAAATAATTGCTCCCACGTGGCTGTTGGCTCAATTAACCGCCCCCATGAGGGGTTGTTGGATCGCTCGCATCCGGTAATGGAAAACCTGTACAACACTTTGATTATATACAAATCTCTTTCAACCTGTTTCGATTTTAATTTTAATGGAATTAATATTTTCTTTCTAATTCTTTAGAGTTCATTAAGGATGCACTTTGAGACCATTATTTCTTTGATCAATCTTAATAACATAAATCATAAAAATAACAAAATTGTTCATAATAATGCAGCAAACATCACTAGTGATGATCTATCGATAGCCCGGACGAATCAGGGCAGATGACTATCAGTTTTCAACTACACAGACATCTTAATATTCGGAACGGATCATTTGGCAGAACACATTAGATGAGAAGTTGTGTGTGTGCGTGTACGCGGGTGTGTGGAGGTTTGGAGGGGTTGGGAGGGGGGTAGAATGCGGGTAGAGGCACACAGCGGATCGATGCGGCGCGCGTCGCCCGCTTATCATTTGCGTGCCGCCCCCGCACCTCCTCCCTCCCCCCGGATGACCCGCCAATGTATATAGGCACACATAGTGTGATAGACATCGTCTCCGATTGTTATTGTTAACGGCCGCCAAGTTCTCAGAGCCACATGACTGTCACATGGCTCTGTAGGCTTCGAATCTTCATTTTGTTGGATGGAGAGCTACTCGGGCTTCAAGTAACTAGGTTACTGAAATCGTCCCGTTTTAACTTATTTGAATAAAAACTTTTGCTTAAAAGATACAATAAATTCTTCATTAAAGTCAAAGACTAAGATATGATAATAGTATGTATTCAGTAAACTTTACAGTTTACCAAGGATGCATTTTAGGGCCCTTTTTATTTCAAATTTTTTTGAATCTTTGAAAGTTCAATGTATTAAGTTGTCAGGTAACAAACAACAGGTTACAGGTGTAACAAGACGTTGTATCTAGTGTTGTGACTTTTGATTCCATTCTATCAACTTCTGAAACATAAGGGTTTTCTTTAATTGGCGCCACTGCTACTAATTTTGTATCTTCTCAATCGATCGTTTTTCATTGCTCCAATTAAATAGTCATTATATCTGGTAGCTTTACCTTCTGTATCATTGAAACTTTTTCTCAGTTTTAATTTGCTAAGTTAAATTTAACAACAAAATTGCACATTTGTGTTTATGCTAAGCATTAATTTTTCTGATATTATTATACTTTTTTCACGTATTTTTGTGGCATAATTTTAACATAACTACTAACTTAAATTAACTTAAATTAAAACCAGTTTTGTTACCTCTTAACTTTTGATAATTGTAATTATAGAAGACAACAGTATTTTTTCTAAATTTTTCCATACCTTTTTTTCAAACACTTTTAGAAGTATTGTTAAGTACTCTACCGAAGGCTTAACCTCAATCTACTGAGTTAATTGTTTCAGGCACAAATCTCTAATCTTGTGCGCCATCTACGATTTCCTTGTGCGATCTTCCTCTTTCCTTAACAACATTTGACTTGACATTTTTATCAACCCCTCTTGTTATTTAACACGATGTTTCTAGAAACTCCATTAGTGTTGTATTGCTTTTCGCATGTCCTCTAGAATTAAATATTTTCACTAATTATTCTACATTATCTCTATGTTGATAAAAAGGTTTTTTCATCTCTCGAATTGTTTTACAGTCTTTTGATCCTACAAACTTACGATGGGCGTAAGCTATGGACATTGAAAATGTGTTAAAAAAAACTAAGTCTCATTATTGGGATAGTTATCATGATAAATATAAGCATTAAAAATTAATCAATTTTACGGAAATACGAAATTGAGTTAAACTTTTTTATACAGTGATTAAAAAACTGAAAGATCCCAAAAGGTCGAGAAAAAAATATGAAATTATACAAATAATTATTAAAAAAAAAAGTTTAAGAGAGTATATCAATTTTCTTAAATATAAATACGCTTTCCTGCTATATGATGGCATATTTTGAAAGCATAATATAGATGCCAGAAACCCGTAAGACTAAAAAACTCAAATACAAGATTATAACAGTTACAAACTTTAGCACAAGCCATCTTATTTTCACACGCATTCACATTTTTACACTGCTTAACTAATTAAGATATAAATAAGTAACATAATACAATTAACAACTTTTTAAAATTAAGCTGCAGCTATTTTCAAAGTTAAAGAGAAAATAAAAAATCCAAAGTAATTTTACATTTTAAATCTCAAACTTTACAAAACTACAAAGTTTAATAATTTAAGTAATTTTTCACTGAACTACTTAAAGTTAGGGATAACCAAGTTCTTAACTGATACTTTAATTTAACTAAAAGCCGCATTCAGCGGTAACTCTTTCGGCTACTTTACAATGATGAACGGGTCTAAATAGCTTCATCTCGAAATTTTGTGGGAAAATGGAGAATCTCGAGTCTCATGCGAAGGTAAGGAGAGATAAGATTTACTGCAACCACCCGTGTGAGAAATTTATTACGCTTAAAGTATTACTTCGCTATGACCAATATTCGTGATTTAATATCAATTGCTGGATTATCTAATAAGAATAAAATTATCATGCTGTAAACTTTAGCAAAGTAACACGTAAAGACCCTATACAATGATATGTAACACCACTTTGTATATACCTATAGTCCAAAATAAATAATTTGGATTTGAGTTTTGCAACGAATTATTCTTGTGGTGATGTAAACCTAAACGCTCTTAAACCAAACCTGCTAAAAGTTAAAGCGTTTAACACTACTATCAAATGGATTCAGAGGTATGCAAAATACATAGATATTGTTATGTTTATCGAGAGTTTTTTTGATGACGGATTTCTGTGGTATACATTATACGTGGGTAGTATGAATGTGGACGATAACGACTTATAGCATTCAATAGAAGAAAAGGGCCTTCGTATAACCCTTGCCCCTTTAATGATATGAGCGATGAGTAGGAATAAAATTCTATTTCTATATACGCAGTTGATAACAATAAATAACGTTACTCATGTACAGTCCGACACTAGGATTGCCTGTATCGTGAATGCCATGGAAAAAAATAAAAAGGTAATACCAATCATCACGATCCACAACTCTTACATTGCTGGAGTTTGGTCACTTTTCAAAGTGAGAGTAACAGGCTATAGTCTACCAAGCTGGTAAAGTGCGGACTGACAGACTTCATTAATCTTTGAGAACTTTATGGAAAACTCTCAGATGTGTAATGTGATTTCTTAAAATAAACCGAACTAAAGACCTCAACTTATTTTGGGAAGTTTTAGTAGACACAGGTTTTTACTCGTTGTTCAGAAGAACTAGATCAAATTTTTAAATTAACGTTGCTTCACGCCGCTAGGTTTGTATAAGGAAATCTTTCTCAAAGTCGATCGTTCGATTTTTAAGCACTTTTGGGCTACATCAAAAACATTTTTTTCTATTTACAGCAATTACGGTTTTTTAAAAGCATGAATGCACTTTACAGTGCTTAACGCGCTTATACAATCAGAAATCGTTACCACATGTCCAGTATACACACATGATATCGTTTTAACATTAAAATTACATAAAATATTTGACTGTAGGATTGTGCATCATAAAATCTAACAAAACTTGCAGATATTAAACTGACGTGATAACGCTTAGGGTGGAAATAAGGACGAATTGACGGCGACGTATAGTGTACGTTATGGTGCGTCTCGTTGCTATAACGTACGTTTGTAATATTACCACGTTATGACATAATTAGAAGTATTGTAGTTAATTCATTTGTTTAATGTGTTGAAAAAAACGAAGCAAAAAAATTATCACAACTTTTTAGTTTTTCTTTGATCATCTACAGCTTAGCTTAATAAAAACTGTAATTTAAACTGACATAAGTATCTCTTTATAAAAAAACGTGGAAAACTAAACAAGCATAAAAGGAATATGTTGCAAAATACTTTGTAGTAGCTCATGGCTCATAGTATAGTAAAATTAAAGTCTTCATCTTTACAATACCACTACATGGAGATAATTTTGTTCTACACTATGAATTGCACTAAATTTCTTTCTTCTTCTACAAACTTGAGGAAATAACTCGATGTATTTACTCTGTGTTAGATGTAGTTCGGTATCTCTGCATGTTACTTACTCTGTACTTGCTAGTTCGATCGTTCCAAAGTGCCAAGGCGCGCCAGAATTTGTCCATAAAATGATTATAGGAGTAGAATAATACCTAATTTTAAACTACGGAGGCAGTGTAAGGATTTTTATTATGAATGACTTATTTTCTTATGCATATCAAACCTGATTATCTCAGACTTTATACAAACATAAAAGCCACGTATGGGGGGATTTTGGGAATCACTAAAATACTACCAAAATGTAACCTCGAAAGAAAATTCTGGACTAAGTACTGTTTAACGCAAATGTTTTATGGTTTCAATTAGCACCGACTAACTAACTGTCCTCTTACTAATATCTATATCGACGTCTCATTTCTAGTTAAATTAGATTTTATACTAATAAACATAGAGGAAGCAGGATTCGCACTTAAAGATTAAGTTAATCCGTGGATTACGCAACTTGTGTGAGCGTAAATTCAAACCATCCCTGTATGAAAAGCTTTATAATTAATAATGTTCTTGAAGTATACTCTCCGGATGAAAATGTTATCCGGAGAAGCAATGACAGAAGAAAATCTTCAGAACAACTATGAATATAACAAAGAGGAACTAAGAGATGTAACACTATAATTTCTAAGCGACCTTGTCCTTGTAGTAACATAAAGTGTATTGCAGCGGTCATCCTAGCTATACATAACGATCAACTAGAATAAATTATACTTAACATAGTACTGTTTTATGAGGAACAACACTTCCATAGACGTAATAAAACAAGACAAGTAAGAAGCCAGTCGTTTGAAATTATTACGGGTAAAACGAACACAATTCTTTATGTAGTAATCAATTGATGAAATAAAGCTTTAGAAACAATTTTTATGTTTGTCGATCGTATGTCACCGACAGAGAAATCATTGGCTTTTGGACTGCAAGCTTCACAAGTGTACGTAAAAATACTGTAGGTATACATACTCGTATAGTAGGTACTAGTAGGTATATTGTAGCCTTAAATGAAATTGGCTTTAAAAGTGAACTAGAGATTCTATCAACTATGAAATTGTACACTGTTCTTTTAATTTAAAAATCACTTAAAACTGAGTTAAGAGGTAAACATGATATTGATATAACGCCTGAAAAAGATAAGTAGCAATCATTCGAATATACCAAGAAGCTCCTAAACCACAGAGAGGGTGTGACTTCATCAATAAAAAAGTGAGCACGACTCAGCTTTAATGCCTCGTTAGCGTTCCGGTTTAAATCAAAAACTTTTACCTAAGGTTAAACACAGGAAAGTTGTCCACCATCTATCACTTGAGTTCACGCTCCCCTTCGAAGCATCCGTATGCCAAATTATATTTTATCTATCAGATGTTAGGGCTCATAATGGCTTGCAAGTATAACGGCAATGTCAGCGCGGAGATAGCATGTATGCAAAATGAATAAAATATGGTATCTTTTATTCCAAGTAATGAATAAATTTAATCATTTTTCTCAATGTCTTTATCTGTTTTATTGATATTGAAGATGTAACGTTCGTGAATTTCGTTTAGTCAAGAGACTGCATGTCGATATACGACTAAAGATTTTTAAATAGATATTAACAGGTTGAAAACTAGACAAACAAACAAACAACCATACAAGAAAGTAAGACTACCATTAGTGATCAAATTTATGGCAATATAGCCATATTTCTATCATTTCATAAAAATCGTTGAAGAAAATTCAGCGTTATCGTAAATCGTTTATGAATAAATAGGTATCAGAGTTTCGCGACGCATAAATTTACCGTTGGTCCTTCGAGCCGGATCGGCCATCCCATTTAACTTCAGTAAGCGCAGTATAACTAGTAGATGGCTTTTTCATATTAAACAAGCGATTAATTTCAAAGATAAATTACTTGCAATGGCTAAGGTGATGTTGGAGGACAAATAAATGTGTGGGAAATAAATAGAAGAGCGATTAAGAAGTCAAACCCTTCTAAATTACACTTTGTTTCTCCATAACGACTTTCAGACCAATAGCTACGTTTAAACCAGTTGCTATATCGTGAGAGGCAAGCGAGTAAAGGGTAAGAACATTTACTCCATACAATTGGTTAATAAATAAAGGTATTTTTCAATGACTTTCAACTTCGATGTGCATAATTTAATCATTATTATTGTATTTATTTAGCCTAGAAGCTTTAATAGCCTGGTCGCTTGTCAAGCAAACGAGGACATGTAAAACTGTTAGTCTTGGTGACTATGGTTTGACTCAGACTTCAGAGTGTATTAGCTCTGAAGCAACAGTCCCATCAGTTAAGAAGAGACCTAAGCAAAGTTAGATAGGTTTATTATTGACAATTCAAGCGCAGACCTCTCCGTTGAAGATAATAACATTTAAAACAATTATCATTACCAATATTCCTTAAGTCCTTACCTACCTTTAAGGGTAGGCAATTTTACAACTTTCCAAGTATTAGATCCTTCTGTATCTAGCAGTATTCCAAATGGCTGTGTAGTGTAACAAGTACCTTATAGATTCAGAATCAGAAACAGTTTCGATCTTAAATAATATTTGATATTTGTCTCGACCATTTTATTTGTCCTTGCATTCTTCTCTCAGTTATTGTCTTCGGTTCAACAGCTTTGTCGATACCTAAACTACATTTTTGACTAAATGTGTCTACTTGATTTTAAAATTTTAAAAACAAAAAAATATTACTGTTATTTTGTAAAGTCAATACAGTCGAAAAATATTTGGAAATTCGTAGAAGTGAAAATAAGTGACAAAATATTTAATTAAGACGACTCTATGATATCTATATTGCATTATCAACTGGTTCATTTAATGCCAAATCTGTCAAATAAGGGAAATAGGTCTAATTTCATTTGCAAGATGACATTACAGACAGACAGACAGACGAGACAGTAGAAACAAAATACGAGATTTTAACATTGTAAGGAATCCTTTCTAATTTGACCAAAGTATAACATGAAGTTAGTATTGTAAGCTTAGAATTAACACTGTAGGCAAATAAATCAATGTTGTTTGTTGCTTAACAATATTTGCTGTAATATAAACTCTTTGATAATTTATTTGTGTCTTTGATACTACTAAAAAAAAGTAGATTCGCATACAAGAAATTACTATCTTTAGAGACTATTTGTCTTGTATAGAATGACATAGGCGACGCTGGAGCCACGATAGCCGGTCTCAATGCTTTTCACCTTGCAAGGGCAAATCGTGACGAGTTTTTTTACTAAAACCTCATTTATTCCGCTGTCAAATCTGCCATAAATAAGAAAAGTGATATCGTAAAACAAATTGAACTCGTTCGGGACAGACAAGATCTTAAAGAAAATTAAACAGTAACGACGAAAACCACACTCAACATGTCTAAAATATGTCACTATAGTGAAACTGGTGCCAATGTAAGTAATGCAAATGAAAAGATAACAGCTTGGAAAAAAAATATATTTAGCAGTGATATTTTATACTCTAGAAATGTTACATCTTTACTAAGCAACCAAAAAGTGTTCCTTGCTACATTCTAAGCATTTTTATCATCTATAATGATTACTAGCCATAATATAATATTCCGTTCTGTATAATATCATTGATACTCAGTGAATCTATTGATATTGATATATATAACGCCTTTTAAGAGAACAAAATCTTATAGTATAAGTTATAAACAAAATAAAAAAAGCAATAACATACCTGTTGGACACCTTTTACAAAAATCCTCTTATATTAAAGTTGTAATCGAAAGCACACAAGTTATTAAAATTGTTACTACTGTTAGATTACCGCGTTTACTAAAGTCTGTAGTATGAATTCAATTTATTAATGCTTTTAAAAAATAACAATCATCATCACAAAATACATTAAATCTCACTGTAAAAGAATGAATTTCAAACCTTTCTTTCATGTCTTAGATTTCCAGCTATACTTATATTTGTTTTCTGTACTCTCTCTAATACAATTTGGTATCACAAATTAAAATCGACATTGCTTGAAGAATGGTCTGTGTCTCGCAAAAAAGGTTTTGTCTGACGAAGCACGTAGTTAATTTGATTACGAGCTTTACTCCCAGAAAATTGGATTTTGTTTCACAGTAGGTAACTAAAGTTATATCAGATGGACCTTTGACCTTCTTTTTGTAACTTCTGATGAATGTAAGCACTCTAAAATTACAGGACAGAAAGATTTGAATCTATACTACATTTGTTTTACGTAAATCTTGTAATGGAAATCACACATTTTCATGTCCTCACACTTTTCCAGAAATGTTACAGTTATTTCATCACTTCAAATCATAATTATGTTCTTAATTGTTCGTAAAAACTGCTTCGAAAATTAAAGGTTTAATTTTTTTAAATTGGTCAAGTTAAAAAAAAGGATTATACATACTTTAAATGGTCACTATGTTTTCTAACCGACTTCAAAATAAAGGAGGTTGTCAATTCGATTTTTTTTTAACAAGTATTATTATCGCTATACTGGTTGTCAATTGTTTTACGTCTTGGTTTTTTAATTTTTATTCTTAGAACAAGGAAAATATTAATTTATTTTTCTATTTTTGGAACTTCCTAATTCCTACTCCCTAAACTTTCCTTATTCTATGTCAAATTACTGTCAACAACAATTAGGGCTGTCACTTCACAATTTCCTGTGAATGAAGGTTTCCTTAAATAATGATTTGAAATTATGAAAATATGAAGGAAGTAAATATTGCGGAAGATATTGTTATTTATTTTTCATATTTTTTCTCAGTTAACCTAAAATCAAAATTTCTTGTAAGTTCTTCCATTACTTTAGCACGCACTAGATCCTAAACTGCACGTCAGATTTAAACGTATCGGATATCATTGGATTCATCTCGATTTTAACCCTAAAATCTTTAACTCGCCAATTACTTTAACACGCTCTAGAGTGTAAACCACTTCACGGATATCAACGTAATTATGTGTCATTGAATTCATCCCAATTGTTAGACTGACATAGGTTATTAATTTTGTTATAATACCCTCTAATTTTTGTAGTCGACTTTTCTGTTTTTGTATTGATTGCGAGTTATAATTAACACAAATAAAACCGATTCCCTACAAACACATACACATACGAGTACATACACGCACACACACACACACAGAGAGAGAGAGAGAGAAAGAGAGACTATGTACGAACACCATGGCGACAGACAGCAGACCCAGTCATCAAGCAGTTTATTTAGGAGGTCATTAAACTTGCAATAATGTAGCGCCATTGCAGATTCGCCGCGACGTAGGGTTGGCGCTTCTGGAAATTTATAGCTTATTTATTTTTCATTGTAATTTTCTAAAGCTTCGGGTTATTTATCAGAGGATAGACTAAGGGTCTTTTTACATGTCCGACAATTAAATTATTCGTCCAGCCCATTTGTTTGGTTTGGCGCGCTCTATTGATTGAAATTTAAGATTTTATATTTTTTATATATATCTAGTTACTATACATAGTCATACCTATACATAGGCTTTATATTTTTTATATATATCTCCCCTCCCCCCCCTGATTTTACGGTAGATTTTTCTTTTATTAACTGCATACTTCACGCGTTTCTTCTGTACCAAAATTTAATCCCTTTCTATTCTAGGAAATCGCCGTCAGAAAAGAAGAAATGTAACGTAGCATTCAAAACTACTATGGTCATCTCATAAAGTAGTTGAAAAGGACCGAAACTGAAAAGATTTTGCTGGTCGTACTGGCACCAGGCTCTGTTTGTTTAGGCCATTAAAATTGCAATAATGCAGCGCTATTGCAGTTCCCGGCTAGGGCTGTCGCTCGCGGAAAATATTGCAGAAAAAAACTTTTATAGCCCTGAAGTCGCCCTGACGGAGCTCGTAAAATAAATCTCGAGAGGATTTATTGTTGTGAAATATGCAGCGATGCATTAGTTGGGTACAGAATATGCTTTTGGGGATTTGTTAAGATCTATGGTTTTTCTTCAGAAGTTAGGTATGTAGTTTTTTTAATGAAAGGATCGTCGAAATTTGATATATGCTAATTATGTCACATATTAGATTATAGATTCTTTCAATCTCGTGTATACAATGTTAACGACAACTGTCTGTCTACGAGACTTTCCGTCTGAGGTAGGTCTCAAAATATCGATTGGATATATTTTGTTTTATCCATGTAAACTTTAACTATGTCAATTCTTAAGCTCATACGTTATTGCATTATCCTAACGGTTGAAAGTGAACCCCTTAGTTATCCCTAAAAGGACTTTCCACCTTCTATTTTCATTCACCTTTAGTAAATTTCGGACAACTTTTGCTGATGGAATTTTATTTACTCATTGGCTGGTTCCTTGTTCTATCTCGTCAACAGCACCACCTACCGGGTTCAATTGTTACTGTAAAACATATTCGGTTCCACATACGTACGTAAGACACAGTACAAACAATTAGTTATACCTACTTAATACAATGAAAAAAATCGCATTTACTCGTACAACGTTCCCTTGCAAGCAACAGCTTACAAAAAAAATTGTATACCTTGAAATCATGACCCAGTTCTTTTTCAACACATAAATAAAGATTTAAGCGCTCTGTAGCTTAGTAGATAGTATGATAACAACTGATTGTGAATATTAATAAAACTAAATAAATACTTACGCAACTATAACCGACCTATATGACGCAATGGTGACTATGTTAAATCGCCGTTATCGCGACGTCCAGAGGCTCCTGGGTTCGATTCCCAGCAGAAATAACGATAAATTTAAACTTGTATTTGTAATCTGGGCGTGTGTTTTTGTCTATTTGTATATTCTAAGGCACAGGAAAGGAAATAATATGAATACGTTACTCATTATTTATTTAAACCCTGCACTAAAATATTCCGTGTCGCACATGGCATGAACAAGAGAAGACATCACTAGCAAATTATTCCTTTAAAAAGTATCAAAACTTATACCCTTCCCGTATAAATGAATAGAACTTTAATTGCTCCAAAAAAATAAAATGTTAAAGTTTCCAATGATTAAATTAGTGTTAGTTCCATGTAAAGTAAATAAATTACAAATAAAATAAATACTTACACTATTTTTTCAAGTTTCAGATTAAGTACTTCACTCAAATCTTAAGACCTATAAACACAATATTTTCATAATGTATTTCTTACGTTTTCGTCTTACAATTCCCTTATTTTCAATAGCTGTTCATAATTAATATCTCTTTCACCCCGTTACTTAAAAAAGTTGTCCAATTAAACCTCAATCTTACTCGTAAGTTAAAACTCGTTAAGCCGTTAGGGCGATAAAACATTGAAAAGAAATACCTATTGCATTATAAGTCCTAAAACCTCCTTTAAGTTAAACACTCAGGTGTGTAGGTTTCCTAACGCTATTTTCTTTCAAAAGCAAGCAATTAGCTTCTAATACGCACATCACTTTTGAAAATTAAATGTGTGTGCTCACATCGAACCTGGGAACTTCTAAACCAACGTTCAAACCACTTAGCTATCACTGCACATCATCTTATCATACGTACTTTTTAGTCGAAGTTATTTAAACAACTTTTAAAGTTTGTTTTCGTATTGCAACCAAGTTTGTCCCTGAGTAAAATAGTCTTGCTACTAGATATTATCAATTCAATACTTCCACGTGTATACTTTCTCGAGTACTTTGTTTGTAAATTTTGTATAGGTACACGTGTGTAAACTAAATTTTCTTTTACTTTTAAAATAACTTCGTCGTCGACCAATAATTAAGTTAATAGCACTTAAGTAAGTACGTAAGTAAGTAATAACACTTCAATTCTTCTCATATTTAGGTATACCTTACTAGAAAATAAGTACTAATTTTGACCATAACTTATTATTATGTGGATTAGGATCGATTTTACCAGGATTATTATACATTCATCTACATTATAAAGAAACTAATCAACTTTAGTTTATAGTTATAAACTTATCATTTAATAAACAGAGCAATTAATATATTTTCTGAATAAATTTATTCATAACACATATTATCTATAACAACCTGAAAGCTTCTTCTCTGTATAAACTTTAAGTATCCCAAATCTCAAACTTAAACTTGCCTACATTCTTAAAACGGTACCGAAACTCCGACCCATCACCTATTAATATAACTTTTCAAACTCCTAACATTACACAAAGGACTTACATTAAAAGAAAAAACGCAATTGTACCAACCCTACGAATGCATGCAATTTCAACTACATAGTGCCCCCCCTCCCCCCTTCCCCGTTGGCAAGCTCTCGGAATGTTCCTACTATACATGATACGCAGGGCTACGGGACTGGAGTCATCGCAAGCGATAAAAGATAAGCTATATCGATCGTTCTAAATCTATCCTAAGTGATCAACCAACCGACCGAGACAGACCGACCGACCGACCGGCTGAGTGGCTAACTAGCCGACCAATCGACTGACTAACTAACCGACCGACCGACCGAGTTAAACTGCGGATGAATTGGTAGACGTAGACATATCAGTAAGGTGCGATCATGTTTAAATACTTCTACTTTAAACGTTGTAGAAACTTCTATTTTTTTTTAGAAAAGCAAAATCACATTTTTAAATCTAATAACATATTCCTCAACATTGCGTAAAGTTTACCCACTTGATGGAATATAGTATTCAAAGTATTACATTGATATTAAAAATATCACAAACGCGTTACCAGGAAACACGCTAGCTATGTACCTGTTGATATACCTGTATACCCAAACCACTTCTAGCTTGAAATAATTACTTGTTTTGAAGAAAGTCTTTCGCGAAATTTCATTTATGAATTTTTTTGCAATGTGCAAACCTTAAGCCGTAAAGTACCATCAACTTTCTGGATCTGATTTAAGAGAGTAAATAAGGAAAGGAAATAAGGTGTTTATTACCCATATGCTAAGAAGAACTTACAAGAGAATTTTCACATGATTATGACAAATAAATTTTGTCTAATAAAATAATTATTAAACAGCGAATTAGCATCTACATAAATACCACAAAATTTTTGATACCTTTTTCCATGACATATTTTGATCTACTTTTCTTTTAATATTTATTTCTTACCTACAGCCCAACTTGAGAAATGTATTCAAGTAATTTTGGGTGATAAAGCAAACTAACTTAGAAGAAATTTATTTATTCATTAATTAATGTACGATGCTATACTAATTAACTAATCTCTTTGTAGCTTACAAGGTTACATAAAAAATAATTACACATTTAAATTAGGCTTTTTACTTACTACATTTTTGTTTTTATTACATTAATTAATATTTTAACCAATCTAATCTAACTTGTTATTTTATCATTTTAGAAATCGTTAATTAAAACCCCAATAAACTTGTAATTTTTATGCTTCAAAAAACTTGACTATAGTAATAATATTTAGTAACATTTATTTATTTGGTAAAAGTTTGATTCACTCACAATCATGCAAGCTAAACTACACTTACCTAGACTATATTTAAGGTTCATAACTCATCGCTTATCGCGTACGATCGTCTCAGGGGTCAATACGCAGTTCCGTTTTATTTTTGCGAAACTTAAAACATTTCTTTGACCGATTTGGCATTATCTTGCGAATGTTGAGTGCTGCTTGCTATCTTGTGCAATGATTTTTTGCCGCCAAGTGGGTTTCTTTATGGCTCCCATGAATAATTGACAACATTACATTTGAAAGGGTTAATAATATGTAAAGTATTTGAAAGGGACAGAGTATTGTTTAAGACTAAAGTTGGACCCGATGTGTGGTGCAAATGTCGAGATACTTAATGGGGCTAGCCAAACTTAATAGTTAGCCAAACCTAATGGTTAGTGTCAGACTAGCTTTTTTTACGCGCATAAGCTCACCTTTGGACAACGCGACAGCGTGCAACTTGTACGAACGTTGATGCGCCTCTAAGCTCGTATCAATGTTGATACTGACAAAACGCCATTACCGGTTCGAGCAACCACGCCGATTTTTAATATTGATATGGTAACTAAGACGTTGTCAGGTTACATAGTTACGTAACAACTTAAAACAGAAGATCCATTAAGTAGAGACTGATTATAAAATTAATAACCGACTTGGTACTACCTGGATCTCACAACTTTTTATGGTAGAAGAACTGTTGCGAGACTTGGGTATTTTACAAGTATTGATTTTTATGGTTGTATTTTTAATAACCTTTTAAATGCGGGGTATTACCTACCACTTTTCTTCATAGCTACGATATTAAAAAGGTTAAGAACCACTGTTCTAAACTGTAAGTACTAAATACTAATATGTAATAATATGTTTGACCGTTTGATTGCCTGTCCATTACTGCTCCATCGATCTATGGCCTAGACTAAACAAACATCTACACACCCACTCTGTTATACCACATCGTGGGCGACGTGTACACAGACGTACACCCACAGACAGTTAACAATCATCTTTATATCGTAGGTATTAGAAACTAGGTCAGTCTGGACTTTTGATAAAAGTAAAACTGAGTTAAACCTATCCAAGAGTTAGGCCTATGTTAAACGTATGTGTATCATAAAGCCGATGATTATAATAGGTGTAACATTTGGCATTACCAAAGGATTAGATTCAGATAAATTAATAATTAATTTTTATCTAATAGGTATATCTAAATGTAAATGATTTTATTTTATAACATAACTAGCAATCTTTCAATTTTTCAATTTTTTTCAATCGCCCGCGGGAGCCCACGTAATTTTCCCGTTTCCACATTTTATGCTGCTCCTCTCCTATTCATCATAGCATGTTGTTATATACTCTATAGCCTTCCTCAATAAATGGATTATCTTACACTAAAAGAATTTTTCAAATCGGTTCAGTAGTTACTGAGATTAACGCGTTTAAACGAACAAACTTTTCAGCTTTATATTACTATAGATTTAAGTCGTTACTTTACTGACATTCATTAATTGGCCCACAATTATTTGTTACAGTCACACACAAATACACACGTGTTGAAACACACCATCTCATCCCTAACCCTTCATTTTAGCTTAAAGAGCTTTAAAAGCAAGACAGAGGAGGAAATAATTGCAACGCAACCAATAACATTTAAAACAATCCAAACGGTTGTAGCAACTCATCAAATTGAATAAAAGAACTGAAGCGATGATGTTTGTTGATGCTTTTATCACTAGGCGGGCAATAGGGGTGGCAATATATAAAAATATCGTAAACGTAGCTCGTAAAACAGTTTCGGCCGTTAAAACGGTTACAATCGGAAAAAAAATCCCCCGCGAACTGTACGCTGTGTTGCTTATTGTTTATCGGTTTTGTCCGTCAGCGTCTGGGTTGCAGCTATAAAATTTCCGCCATTACCCGCTAATGATGTACTGGTTCTGTTTTCTCGTCATTTACCCGACTGCTATAGAAGGAGGGTTAGGATTTTTGAGCATATTTGTCTATGCATGTTCGATGCTTCCTCGGATTTCTTTCTCCGTTTCTTCTCTATACAAAGTACCTTTACCAAACTACTAGACTAGATTAAAAAAATACGTGCATAAGTGTATCATGATTTAAAATCTATGGTATGCTCTACATCCTAAATGGCTTGACGGATTTCTTCATTATGAGTCGTCATTTGTTATGTCTTCATTAAGAGAGGGACTACTACGAGTATATTTTATACCCTCCAAAATTTTAGCAGTCCGTTGTGACTTGGTACGTCTTCGTAACTGAAAAGACCCAAAAATATTAAATGTTGTCTCGTAAAATATTGTTATCTGACTTAAGCTATACAAGCTTATTACAAAGCCACTTATTACTGTTACATTCAGTGAAAAAGGGCGCTTTGAGACTAGCGTTTTCTATGCGCGTGTAATCGTCTTTGGAAAAGCATGTAGGCACGTATAGTCGCGCTTTTTGACACACGCGCAACTTGTACGAGCGTTGACGTATCAGTGTTGATACTGACAGAACGTCATTACCGATTCGAGCAAACTCGCCGAATTATAACAGTTGACGCGTACGGTTTGTTACGCGGAAATGAAAAAATACGCTAGTCTGAAACCGCTTAAATAGTGCGGTGTAATCGTGTAATAAATTCCCTAGAAACCATGTCATTTACTTATTAAGATATTCTACATTTTTATCTTTTTCTCTATTAACTATGTTATCAAGAAATAAAGTTAACTCTTGCTAGTTGCTAATGCCAAGAGGATTTATTGAAATCTTGCCAAATTATTGTAATAGTTGTTCGCACGCATAAAGGATACCCAATCATTATGGATAACTTGTAATAATTTAACTTAAACGCAAACATAATGATTTTCGTCTATGATTTAGATTCGATTTACCATAATCAAGCAGACGACGTCTGCGGTTTCACCCGCGGAAAAGTAGGTAGTTAAAAAAATATTGGATTTATCCCAAGAGAACCTATAATCGGGATAAAATCTATCCTATGTCCTACGTCAGGATGGAAACTATCTGTGTGCCAAGTTTCAGCTTAATCCGTTAATAATATTATTATGTATAATATAATAATATTAGGTATGTATAAAATTAAGTTTCCTGTACATCTGTATTATCAACTACGACAAATCTTTCACTCCCTGCTTGTATGAGTCTTAAAAACGATCCAAAAATTCTCTTCTCTTATAAATCCATAGCCACCTAACCACTGAGTAATTTCAATTATCAATCAGTCGATATGAGTGAGTAATCCACACGAGGAGTGTGAGAGGCTAGTGGCACCCAAACACGATGTAGTACAGTCTCGACCGGCATCGCGACAGTCTGTGAGGCGCCCCTCAAGGCTGTCTGTCGCAAAGGTTATCTGTATCCAGGCTGGGTTCTGAAACACGCACTGTGTTCTAGATAGTATTTACAAGTCACTACGTATTCAAAAGCCTTGTTAATTACTGTATTAAGTAAATGTACTGACTGAAAAACTTTCTGCTTTTAGCGTCTCTTTCGAGCTTAGATTTTTTAAGTCTAGTAGCAAGTATCAATTTTAATACACGTACTCAATTTACTAATATACCACAAACAAAAAAGGCTAAGAAACACTTTGAATGTAGCGTTAGTTTTACGATCTTTTAACACGCTGAGTGCTGTAAGTATCAAAAATAAGCGATCGTGTAGGTTACCCAGGAGCGGCGCCGATAACCTCTGTCTGTCCCATCTTGCGGGAACCATAAAACCTACAATTTTTAACATCAGAAAGAGACAAATATATGGTTGGACGTGATTTCTCAAATACTATTTGGAAATACTGTTTTAAATATACGTATCATTTTTAATACTAACGCACTAGATAAAAAAAAACACTTCAGTGCGGTACGTATCAGCTTTTATAGTTTCACTTCAGTGCTATACGTATCAAATATGATGCGTACGACGATTTTACGTGGGTGAACAAAAAATAGTGCAGTGCAAGACGATAATAACTTCTGACTAGACCTGTTGTGTGCTAATTTCATATGTCAACAAAATGAAACGTTCACGTAGAATATTAGAACGAGTTTTTGAAGAAAAAGAAAATGTAGATTCGGCTTCTGCTCTAAGTTCTAAGGAGCCAAAAATTAAAATTTTAGAAAATAGAGTAATCAAAGCAGCCCAGGTCCAAGTTCCCGAAATTTTGGAAAATAATCCGGGCCCTTCATACCACAGTCCTAGTACCGGCAAATGTTTCGCTGTTTTAGAAAATGCTAAATTTAATAGTCACATTGGGCTAGCCAGTCGCTCGGATTCTTTTAGCGATATTTCTCTATCGAGCCTAGTACCACCACTGGAAGGACCGCTAGCTGAAAACTATATAGAAAAATTTCTTCGTACTCCCAAGAGATCACGGTTTGTACATCATAGCGCGATGCCGTCAACAAGTAAGCAACATGACGATCACCTGTGTACCGACGAAGATCTTGAGATTTCTAAAAGACCGTTAGCAACTGCAGAATATAAAAAATTAGATGATCAACCAATGAAGCTTAGTGTGGATCAAGAGCTCCAACCACAATTACCTCCATCTTGTCAAGTGCTTACAGATACTGTTTTGGATAGTGATAGTGCTAAAGATTTTAGTGACGATGACGATAGCGAATATTCTCCTTCAAGTTCAACGGATGATTCATTCAATTCAAATTCCATTGACGAATCCGATGTATCAGAGAGTAATCCTTGTCATATTCAACATTACAATGTAGACGCCCCACCTGCCCATCAAATAGAATTACAAAGTGAATGGATAGATATTGATGTAGAAGCACCAAAAGGTATTTCCGACTTCACCAGCAAATTTAAAACAAACATTCCTGTTGATGTAAAAGCTCCTATTGATATATACAAATTATTTGTGACTGATGATATAATAAATAAAATGGTTATTGAGACAAACAACTATGCAGAAAAATATATAAGCAAAGAACTTTTGAAAAGAAGATCAAGACTAAAGAATTGGAGACCTACAGACCACAATGAAATGTCCTTATTCATGGGAATCATGGTTACAATGGGCCTTGTGAAGCTACCATCTATTTACAATTATTGGTCAACTAAATCTTGCTATCGCAATGAATACATCTGCTCACTTATGTCAAGAGATAGATTCATTTTGCTTCTTAAATTCTGGCACTTCAGTGATGAGAATTCAATTGCTTCTGAATCAGACAAATTAGCAAAAATCAGATGTATTTTAGAAATGATGCTCGTAAGATTTTCTGAAGTTCTTGAACCGGGTAAGTTCTTGGTCATTGATGAGACTATGATTCCTTGGAGGGGTCGCCTAAAATTCCGACAATACATCAAAAATAAGTCTAACAAGTATGGTATCAAACTGTTTAAATTATGTACACCTGAAGGGTACACTGTAGCAATTATTATATACACAGGAAAATTAGAGAAATCTCCGCAAAAAGGAATAGGACAGACGACTGTTATGAAGTTAATTAATGGTTTTGAGAAAGAAGGCAGAGTTATAATAGCTGATAATTATTACACTTCCGTAGAATTGGCCGAAGAACTTTTGAAAAAAAAGATGATGTTATGTGGGACTATCAGGACTAACAGGAAAAGGCTGCCGAAAGTAGAGGTAATTCATAAAAAAATTAAGAGAGGACAAGTTGTTGGCAAGATGACCAAGGATGGAGTAAAAATAATAAAATGGCATGATAAAAGACCTGTCACTATGATATCTTCCTGCCCAGGACATACAGCAAGTGTGATTAACACCGGAAAGAATAATAAATATACAAATGAACCTATCATGAAACCCAGCTGTATAACCATGTATAACGACAAACAAAAAGGTGTTGATTTTTCTGATCAAATGACCGCTTATTATTCCTCTTTGAAAAGAGGAGTTAAATGGTACCGCAAACTCATGATGAGTTTTCTATTCGGAACATGTATGGTGAACGCTTGGATAGTTCACAGTAATATTAATGTAAACAAAATGAACTTATTAAAATTCTCTGAAAGCATCATTCAAGGCCTTACCAGACAGGAATTTAAAGACCAAAAAGTGGGCGAAGTGAAAGGTAAAAAAATACACACATTTGATAAACGACAAAAACGAAGACGATGTGTTTTGTGTTATCAAGAATTTAAACAAAGTATGACAAGCCGGAATGCAGAGAAAAAGGCCAAGCAAGTAAATACCATTTGTGTAGAATGTGAAAAACCAATGTGCCTAAATTGTTTTAATAAATTTCACCAAAATATTGACGTCGCCTAAGTTTTTTTTAATATACTTTCTTAAAATAATGTAACCTTTTTTCATCTTTTTCAATAAACAATTACTATCGATATTCGATATGTATTTCATTTTGATTCCCTATTCATTTATCGATATAGTTTAAATAAGTGCAGTACGAATAATATTTAATACGATACTTTGATACCTAATAATTCAGAAATTAAGCTTAGGAACCTTGTGCTATGAGAATGATATATTGTATGAATCAATAACATTCTATTTTTGTAGTTTAAATACCAAAAAATATGTGTTTTCATAAAAGAATAGCTTATAAGGGAAGGTCTAGTTACGTATTGAAAATGATACGTGACGTACGATCGGCAAGTCTTTAATGAATCATATTTGATACTTACCGCATTTATGGATAGTTTTAGATATCAAGACACGCATTCAACGTGTTAAACTGTAAAACTCCAGCTACTAGGATTAGAAATATCTTTAGAATTACGTACAAATAAGGTGTCAACGAACTCCTTTATTAGTAGTCCATTACTAGCATTATAATGTAAAAAAGTTTTAAACATAATCCCCATATACGACATATATTTAATTCGATATATTTCACGATACCACAAGCCCGAAAAATCTTACTGAAACCGGTATTTTCCCGAGTAAAACACTCAAAACCGGGGACCACAAATACCGCTTACGTGTAACAAAACCCTCAAGCAAGATTATTTGTAAAATTTTAACCGTGACGGAGAATTCTATACCAAATCCAGACTCTTAACCTTTTTAGGTCACGTTGGTCAGTCGCAGGCTAGACAGATCGATGGCGGCCGTCGTAAAAGCATCGTTACAAAGTTACAACAGCGTAACGAAATGGCGTAACGTTGTCTGTTACATAACCCCACTTTATGCTTGTAACTTGACTTTGCTGAGGGAATTTATAATCGGGGATTGTTTCGGTTTTAAACAGGATTCTGTGAACGAATTTTGATCATAACTTTGGTTGTAGATTTCAATGCTAACTGTTTATCAAGGATGCTTTTCCCTCTAACGACAGTTAGGTACTGTGTTTTGAAATAAAAAAAATGTAACACATATAATACTAAACCAAATTTTTTTTTACTTCGGCATATTAATATTTAAATTCATTCAAATTCGGTGTCGTTGGAAATGAAACCTAGGACCCTTTAAACAGAGATGCGACATAGTACCCATTGCGCTATACAAATCGTCTATTATATTTTTCATTATTATGCTCTTATTGGAGTGATCGATACACAGATCATATTAAAGGGGTTAGAAAAATTATCCTCAATCCCTTTCAGCCAGAGCTTAAAAGCATCAACCGAAATGTTGAATAAAAAAACAATCAAAATTTTTACAAAAATCTATCTTTTAAACCATAAAAATGATCCATAAAATACTAGCAAAATCCCAACAATAGAACGGAAACTGGGGCATTTACCCTACCCATTCTGGTTTCTAACTAAGATCTACACCATTACGAAATCCAGTGAATCTTGCTTCTTAGCCATTTATCAGCCGATTCCATTCGAGTGTGGACGAATTTCCAACAAAATCGCGCTCACTTTTTACCAACTGCTTCACCGAAAGCGATTAACGAAAAGAGTTGAAACTAATAATCTTATAATACGTTATAATGTACGTTAATACGTAATAACTTTAAGGTGAAGCTGTCCGCATCATACTGTAAGGAAAATCTATATTCAGTAGGTACAGGCCATAGTCCATCACGGTGGTCAAGTGCGGATTGGATTATCAGACTTCACATACCTTTAAGAAATTTATGAAATCTTTTTTAAGTGTAGGGAACCGCCGAAATCACATATCTTTAAGAACTTTATGGAGATCTTTCTTAAGTGGACAGGGTTTCTTACATGTTTACCTTTCACCCAAGCAAGTGTAATTTAGTTTATAATACTGAGATAACTTTAAAAAGTAGGGAGGCTATCGTGTTTGAGTTCAAGAACTCTCGTACGGGGGCACGTTCAAGCCAATTAGCTAACACTGTTGGAGGAAAGTGGACTGCATTTATTTTTTATATTATAAAAAAATAAAGAATTTTGCACTTTAAACTTTTAAATTAAGTTTTACACATTTTTTTTTTTTAAACATAATGAGAACACTAAACACAATAATTCAAATTCCTCCATGCGTCACAATTAGAAATGGAACTAGAAGTTGCCATGTACAACCAAATCAAATTTTTCCAAAAAAAAAAATTTTTTTAATATTTTTTTTATACTTGAGTTGCCATGCCAACAAACACTACTTAGTGTATTGCTAAATCCCATACATAGTTGAGATTTCATTGTATCGCCACTCGTTGACAGTGAAACAAGTAGCTAGTTCGCTTTGTGTTCGGATGTATTGTTAATGCAGTCACATTTTTGCTTTGTAAGCTTTTGCTTCGCAGATTATAAGAATAGGAAGCTAAAACTCAGTAAAATACCTACTTCTTAGTTGTCTGTGATACGACAACTAGTCTAATAGTTACTAAGAGCGAGTTTACGCGTTTAGGTGCGAAACCTACACTTAGCCTGTAATTTAAACTTGGATGATTGTCACTGAGGACTAGGTAAATAATTTTTTTTTTCACGATGTCATATAAATACCTATTTTATTACACAACCATAATTATAGCATCTTAAAAACTTTCTAAACTTATGAACATATATTTTGGTAAATTTGGCATAGTTAGAGTTTAAATAGAGAAGAAGTTTCAGCTAGCCATGTATATTAAATAATAAAAAAATTTACGGTGTCATATAAATACAAATTTTTGTAAAAATACTAATTTGTGTACATTTATACTTTTGCTAAATTTGGCACAGTTAGAGTATTAAATGGAGAAAAAGTTTCAGCCAGCCATGTACTCGAGAAATTTTTATTAGGTATGTATTTATTTAATATATAATTTATAAGAAAGCGGTTAGCAATATAGCTGAGTGAGACTGTCAAAATTTTAACTCGAATCCCAAATACATAGCACCATAAACTATGTTACTAATCATAAACTCGACATTTAACTTATCAATCAAATACTTTAACAACTTGACGTTGTTTAACTTTGCGTTTAAGTAAAAGATTGTTTAACCTTAATTTAACGTCAACAACTTAGAACTTTTCTTCTGGAATTATTTGAGCTTATCTAAATATTAACTTTCCTTTTGAGTTTCCCAACGGAATATTCCAATGAAGTTAGAAATACTAAAGTAAGCAAGTTTTTAAGAATATCTACTAGACTCTACGGTTACTAGGTCTAGTTTTATAGCTATTTAAAATAATATTTCTCAAGTAGAACCTTCTAGTAGGTCTTCCTTTTAAAATCACTTATATCAAAGGTCAATCGTCTGGTTCTTAACGTAATTAAAACTCAATCTATAAAATATTTAATGGTACTTTTCAATTGAGATAAAGGTATTTACTAATGAAGTTATATTATCAAATGCCTTTCGGTATTATGTTTTGAAATTCAGACATAGGTAAAAAATATTGATGTTATCAGATAATATTGCGATATTTGTAATAGTAATCTTCTTTTATTAATTTTAATTACTTCTAATAACTTATCCAATCAAATTGGAAACTAAATATTCCACTATATTTTTGTTTGGCATTTTCATAGTTTGTGTTTTGCTCTAAAACTTCCGTCTTAGCTGTGTTGCGATCATCGATCAACCTTAAAATGAGATGTATCAAGTTACTCACACCAATTTTGGCTAAGCCCGAGTTTGTCAAAGATTGTTAATACATATTAAATATTAGGGGTCATAGAATTCTGCCTTGGAGTACTCCAAATATTTTTTGATTATTTTGTATCTATTCATATCTCATAATGCTATTTTACATACAGATACTCTGATGATGATTTAGGAATAAAAATAGAATAGGTACCAAAAAAATAAATAAATTTTACTAGTTTACAAAAGGTGATAAAAAAATAATATAACGCTATTCACTAACAATAACTAATATTTCTTTCTCAGACCAAAAGATATTAAAGAATCCGCCTTTAGAACAAAAAAGCGTAGTAGGTAAAACATAACGTAAATAACAATATCATTTGTTACCCTGTACATTGCTCTGCAGGCCGTGATTTGTGTCTTACGAGTAATACCTCTCAAAAAGAAACACCTCACTTTTTTTGTACTGAGACTGTGTCTATGTACTATTTGGTCTGAGATTTCTATACAAAACCTAATTAATAAGTACGGAAAATTGAGCAAATGTGTCACTGTTACTATTAAGGCTATCTGCCATCTGGGACTGATATGGATTGAGCTATTTATATTTATCCTGCCCTTTTCAATAAGGCGCGTGGGATGACTGTCACGTTAAATCTCACATCCTTCATTCTCGTATATTCCTACTATCGATATCTATAAATAAATGTTTGCTAATAGTACCTAACACTACGATTATTTTGCCATCAACCAATATTTTATTCACTCCTACAGATTTAGTTCTGCAAAATCTCTTTAATTTTGGTTGATTCCGTAGTCTTCCTCGTTCAGTACGTCCAACCTTATCATGTACTTTAAGAAAATCTTAAGAAGATTTATCTAGAATTTCCGTGAATTTCAAAGGCGCAGAACCGAGTAACAGTAGCGAAAATTGGGAGGTCTATGCCCAGCAATGGACCTTCAAATACTCATGGATAGACGGATATAAACTAGCAGAATATTTTCTATGACCTTCCATAAAATTTGATTTAAAATATGTTTGAATACTAGAATGAATTACAAGTCCGACCCAGTTACGAAGTTAGCTTAAAATGATTTATAGCCTAACTTATTTGCAATGAAATGCTGAGTTCGGAAATGAAAACAATGTGGAGTATGAAACTGAATCATAATGCCGCGGTTATGTGCAGGGAGCAGTATTTTTAAAGTTTTGCAAAAAAATGCAGAATGTTACTTTTTGTATAAAACGACAATAAAACACACACAAACATACGCGTTAGACAGAAGGCCTCATTTACAGATAGCTGACGTTGCATTGACATCCGTCAGCAAAGGATTTTAAACAAGCCTGCGAGATTCTAAATTAGAATTCACTGCTACTTGTTGTTTTTTTAATTCGTTGACCCCTAATGCAAAATTAGGAAAACGTGTCTGTTTGTCTGTCTGTGTAATATCATACTTTTCAAACGACTGAACAAATTTTGATGCGATTTGTTTAAAAGTTGACGTGATCGAATTTTTTTAACTAATTTATCAGTTCGCTAGGAATTCAAACTTTGAGAATTCAGTTTCTCAAAGATGTGTGAAGTCTGCCAATCCGCACTTGGCCAGCGTGGTGGACTATGGCCTGTACCCCTCACACTGTGACCTCACACCCAAGCCCAGCAGTGGGACAGTTATGGGTTGCAATCATGAACTTATCAGTTGGATATTTTACTTATTAATCATCTATTTTCTTACAAATTACTAACCACTTAATCAGGATAGAATTACAGATAATATATTTTTCGTAATTGTGACCTCAATTATCTACGTCATAACCATTCATTACAATAATATCATGATCTTAATATTAATAATCTGTGTGAAGAATCGTATCAAAGATGTTTAATAAGAATTCGCCCACTTCATAAATAACAGATATTACGGATATAGATCATCACTAGATACGATTTGAGCGTATTTAACATAAAACTGTGAGCGCGGTAGACAAAGATGCAAGCATTGGAATATTTTGTAATTAGAATCATAGTAATTTTTTCCCGTCATATCAAATCTCTTTAACGAAAGTTTGCAAAGTTTCTACGAGTACTTCAAAATAAGTATATTGTAACGTTACTTAGTTAATGTTTAAATGGCTACAAGTGATATAAAAATTTAAATATAATGATAAATTCGTTTTTCAATTCCATTGCATTACAATGATAATTATTTCTTTATACTTTTTTAAATAAAATACTTTATGGATTACTACATTTAAATTGGCATTAAATTCAGATCAATTATACGTAACATAATAGGCTATTATTTCATATTTCATGTCTTGAACAGTAAAAAAAAATGTTTAGCAATCGTATTTTTCATTTCCCTATTCATTACTACTTGTTATTTTTACTAAACTGAAGTCTTCGTCTAAAATTCTCCGCTGTTCAAGAAGAAAGCTAAATGGTCGTTTAGCGTAAACTTACCTGATCATACTTCCCAATACTAGTTCAATGACCTCTTCGAAACCTATTAAAACTCAGTATCGTTCATCGTCCTACAAGGTGTCTTATCCTCCGATCCATTAATGGTATTCATTCAGGATTTCACATATACATAAAAATGTATTACCTGTCCTGTGTGTAACAATATTTTATAGAAAAAAAAGTTAGGTGAAGTCGTAATAAATACTTTTTTATTATTACCATACTACACTAGGAGGAGAGAAATGTTTACTGACTGCATACATGTCCATTTTTTGGCATGCTCTACAGTTAATACGGCTTGGAGGGATTTTAACAAAATAGAATGCGTTTGTGAGATCAGAATTATTTTTTGTAAAAAAATATTTAGCAGTTGGGTTTTTTATAATTAATAATTTCTGGTTTTTGTAAAAAGTATTTTTATTATTATAAGTTTCCCCTAAAATTAACCCTAGTATCATTTTGAAATGGATCAAAATAATGTTTGATTTTTTTAAATTAGCAAAAAGAATACTTCTTGATTAAGATTCTCCTACTAACAATAATCATCATTTCTCGACAATACAGATGTTAAGATGGTAATATTATGGGTCATAAAAGATATTTTGTATCCCTAAAAAATATCTGTTCCCGAGGGATTATAGATTAATGTTAATAGAAGCATTAGGTTAAAGAGCTACTTAATGTTTATGTTTTCATCACAATTACAATAAATATTAACGTTTCCTATTCCTTGGCAGTAATCTAACAGTCTTTGAAAGAGAGTAATCGATGGTTAAGAAATTGAAAAAAAAAACAATCGTAGTTATAAAAGAGTTTAATCTGTGGTATGATTATAATGATAGTCAAAATTCGACCGAAGAATAAATCCTCTAGTTTGCATAAAAGTGTGATAAAACTAATTTAGAAGCAAGAAAATGAAACTTGTAAGTAAAAAGCTCCAAGCTTTCGACAGAGCTTAAAAACTGTTACAAAAAAAAATATATAACTTAAAAACTTTATTACAAATGTAATATGGTTTTTTATATAAATTATATTTATACCTTAAAGATATCAAGTTACGATTTTTTATATGATTTTAAACAATTTTTTGGCTCTATCAAAAACTTGACTTTTTTACTTACGTCAATATTTAAAAGCAAACCCGGAGGAAAACACAAGCCGCTTTACCCGAACCTACATAAATAAAATCGCGATTCCGTGTTGAGGTACTTATAAGTTCCGTGTTAAGTTTCATCCGATTACCATTCGTTGAACTTTCAAAGATTTCCTATACTTAAACCCATTCATAAGGTCGGGAGTTAAAACTTTTCTCTTTACAAAACTGTACCTCATTTATAATCTAAATATCACATCTAGTAAAGTTGTTATCATTAACATAAAGACCCGAGGAATACCTATATACCTATTATATTATCATTACGATTAAATGTATTCCCATTGTATATTTCCGATCGTGTGTAGGTTGAACTCAGTATATATTTGAAGCAACGACGGTTCCTTTCTCAGTTATCTTTAGGCTTTGAACTGAGATAGATAAGAAAAATAAGTATTGCCTTTTAAGGTTTTGCTTTGAGTAAAGAAAATTTCTTTTCCTATAGTGCTTTTATAAAGATTATTTGGAGTTTTAAAACAGTAAGTTTATTTTTAGTGTTCAAATTTTTGACGTATAGTTGTATATGTATCTTGAAAATTTAACAATTTCGGTGCGATTTTTTTAAAGGTAGTAAAAGTGTTTCTATTGTGTTCTACAACTTATTTTATAATTTTAGGGGGTTTAAGATATATTTAAATTCACTTAGTTTTAGTATAACTACTTGTTGATTCTTCCTCTTTTGTGAGTGAAAACGTATCGATGATATTTTAGTGTTTCGGATTACAGTACCTCAACTTATTTTCCACTTAATTCAACAGAAATTTGTCTTCTAGGTGTGAAATAAAAACCATATGTTAACCTTGTAACTGCCGTATTATTACGAAGTAAACTCGCGAAGTAACTCGCCTTACAAACGTGTAATTCCATTAAATGGCCTCGCCAAGGTAAAAGTTCACGTAGGGAGACTATAAAAACACCATTACGGGGCTTGGTGCAAGTTGTAAGACATAGAGGTGGAATAGTTACGTGTTTTCAAAATCAAATTCAACTATTATTGTCTGGGCAACTAACAGATCACTTAACGAACGATATTTTATTAGAAATGACAGTAGGAAATTAAAAAAAAAATTACATCTATAAAATTAAATTAGTTGACAATTTAACAATATTAGGTATATGATCTTTATAAAATGTCAAAGTACTTACCTAATTTATTCCTATAGGTACTCGTATCAATGATAAAATCATAAGCACGTATTTTTTTAATCCATTCCGATTGATCAAAATGTCTGCACAGTTCTAAGGATAAAATTAAATAAACCAATAACCCTATAAGTACTCAAAACTCAGTTAATACCAAAAAACAAAAATTTTGTGAAAACAAAGTCAATGTAGTGCGAATAATGTGCTGATAATGTTATAATGTATAATGCTAAATACAATCGCGGTCTTTTGTTCCTTGCACCACATTGTCAGTAAGAGGGTTAACTTCCTTCCTCACCTCCGTTTTGTCATAATAAAAGGTGTTGTTATTAAGTCCCAGGTTCATTTCCGCTTTTGATAAACATGACACATACAGGTAATTTAGATAAAGTAATTTTGTTGTTTGTTACTCTTATTTTTTGTTATTTCTGTTGTTCTTTTTTACTCTTATGTTTTGTTCTTAATTACTAGATATTAAAAATTTTGTTGAGCGTCTCTGTACTGTCTACTTTTTTAATACCTATGGTATTTAATATTGTCGGTTATTCTGTATGCATTTTCATCAAATATCGGTCAAGTGAGAGACGGACGCGGGACATTTAATTTTCCATCAAAAATCGGGACGTCCCGCCACAATAGGGACATCTGACAACGCTGGTCAATCCTCTTATATCTGGTTTTGTTCTTTAATATCGCTAAGGGGCCGCTCAAGTATTAGGTAACTAACGCAATTAGAGGGGACCTCCTGGGTCTTGTAAAATGATACGATGCGTTACATCGGGGGAGGGAGGGTCAAGAATCTTCAAAAAATGTGATACGTAATACTTGAACGATTCCTTAAATGTATTATCAACCTGATACGGAACCGAACGTATCATCGAGTACCACACTTACTATTGTTTTCCCCCTAACGGAAGAAGCAGGCTTGTATATCATACATTATTGCCTATTACATCTTCAAAGGAGCACATTTTCGCAAGGTTTTTCCTCTAGTTGTTACATATATTTGCTATTACTTTCTACGTTATTCCTGATGAACACAGAAGTCGAAATCTCGACCTCAAATAAATGAGAATAAATTGCGCGTGGCTAGCGATTCTCAAACATTCATGTGGTCGATAGGATATCTAGTGTCTAGTACAACTAATGTTTTTAATTGAGATATTTTATATGAAGTAGTGAAGGATTATTGGTTTCAAATATGTAGTCGTTGATTGGATCTATGTAAAATCACAGACCAAAAAATATATAGAGGCAGTATCAGCATCCAGTAGTACAATTTAGCTTTTAAGTAGATGTAGATGATAGATTCGAAACTACAATGCCAAACTGTATCCCCCGATTTTGTTATCATTATGTTTTTAAGATCGCAACCATGGTTGCAAAAAAAACCTATTCACGTTCAAAATGTAGATTTATAAATCCAAATTACATTCATTTACATTATACTTATGTACGCCTTTACTTTCTGACATTACTTTAGCTCAAAACATTTAGGTAACCTTACCTCAGTTAACCATACAATGTTCCACAACACTGCGATTTTACAACGAATACCTTTCACAGAAAATTCAAATGTTTTGACGAAAGTGTGGACGTCGTGAATGTACAGTAGCGTCATCTATCCAGGAATCCGCAATAAAGGAACTAGGTCAAACCTCCCCTCATTATTGTAATTGAAAACTTCAACTTTATGACTGTCTGTTATCTTTTTAACGATTCTTTTAAATCACCAGCTTAGTGAGTTGTATGTTTTCGAGCTGAATCCAGGCGTTTCAGATGTCGGATGCGGTTCAATTCTATTTGCTTGTTGTAGGCGTTACTTTGTGGATTTGTGTTGCGTTTGGTTTAATCTAGAACTGGATAAGGATTTATGATTTTATCGATGTTTTACTTCATTACATAAAGATTGTGAGTAACAGGTTCTTCTCTATGTTACTCTGTTTTTGCTTAAATGTTTAAATAAGACGTAAACATAAAAGTTCGTGTTGTAGTCCCTGACACTAATAAATGGGGTAATTCTCAACAATAAAAAAAATTGTTACAATTTGAACATTTTTGGAACCAAGAAAATAGTGTTACAATTTGAACATTTTTGAAATCAAAATAAATAATTATGTTACAATCAGCGACCACTTATGTACAATGTAAACATTTTTGGGACCAAAAAATTTTTGTTACAATTTAAATATTTTTAAACCAAAATAAATATGTTACAATCAGCGAACAATTGTACAATTTGAACATTTTTGGAACCAAAAAAAATATGTCGCAATTTTGGAACCTAAAAATTTTAAGCTTCATGTGGTAAAATCTTTAAAAGCTGAGCTTTTGCTTACGTCAGTGACCTAATGGTTTCTATTCCGTTAATAAACCTGCGAAGCTGTAAAGTGTTTCTATCTTTCTGTTCTTTCTTTGTGCTTTTAGTTACTGACCACTTACCGTTGAAGGTGTTGTGACTCATCTGCAGTGCTTAATTGTCGGCTATTGCTCAAGACATACTTTTTATTTAACTGCGCTAGAAATCAGACAGTTATTTTTTCAAGTGTATACATATAGGTGTATTTTGTGTTATTCCATCGTATAAAGATTTGGCTAAAATTAAAGCTTCTACTAACAGGAACTAATACTTAACAAACATCAGATTTTAAAGCTATCATTTGCATCATTAACTTACGATAAAACAGTTCAGTACACTTACAGTAATTCTTAATATCTCCATCGACAATACCTATCATATCATCGACTTAATGAAAGACTAATGGACAAACTAAAGTCGACGATTGTAAGTGTATGACGTCAGCATTGTATATGTGTGTGTGTGTGCGCAGGCGCGGAGATGTCGCTCGGGCGCGGTG
>LGAG01001560.1:45883-57299 GCA_001278395.1 Lerema accius
CACTGCGCGCGCCCCGTCTGGAGCCCGCCAGACTCGACCACATCAAGACACAAATTCTCGCCAAGGTACTTTAACATCCCACCATTGATCGTCTCTCTAGAATTTAGACCTATCTCTGTAACTAGAACTGACTCTAAGAAGGCCTAAACATACTCCGTTACACTGTTCCATGCGGAGGGATTCGTGGCCAACTCAAGGGTCTCCGTTACGGCTTGATGATTGTCACCCAAAAACCCTCCAAAGCATGGAAACATTCAAGAATTTTCTTGCCACTAGCTTTCAACCATCCACATTCCGACAACTCTTGAAGTAGCTTAACACCACCATTGATTACTGATGGATCGCCAATGATACTCATTAAAAAAGTTCTTAAAAGGTCTCTTATTGCCATAAGCACTTGTTAAGAACGTTGATTGTCTTCCAGCTGGGCCTGTCATCGCGGCCGACGCCGCTGGGCGCGCCGCCACGCGACGTGGTCCGGCAGATACTGGCGCGAGCGGCCGACCCACAGCCCGAGCGCCGCCCAGAACCAGAACACAGCATGAGAGAAATCATCGCGATAGCACATAGAGGTGACACTAACGCAGTAACTGAGGAGTTAACTGAGATGGTTGTTAAGGAAGTTGACGTAGAAAAATTAGAGAGAATAAAGTTTTGGAAAAAAGTAGAAGGAAAAATAAAACGCTCTTCTTTCGTGACAGGTAATAATTTCAGTAATCCCAACAATATTTTTTTGGAAGAACATCTCGATCGAATTAGTTCCCAACGTAACCATATTGGCGAAGGCTATAATTAAAGTATCAGATTATTCCAGACACGGTCACATGATCATTTCCCAGTGGCCGAATGTAATCGGATATACCTAATATTCACACTTCAATAATAAACTGAGCTGTCTCCGCCAGTTAAAGTCCCCGAAATTAGCAAACATTACGGGAATTTGGCTTTATTCCAACAAATGGCTAAAGATCAGACAATTTTCATGATATCTGCAGAGTTAATCTGCGGCTAGAGTCTTGGTCGTTTAATAAGATTTGAAGCTCCTAGACACTTTATAACTTAAAGCTAGTAAAAACTTAAATCTTATTACCAGCGTTACTTCATGAACTACTTCTTTGTGTACTTCCTTCTTTTGGAATGTTGCAATCTCTTTTACTTCTTATTTATTTTCCTTTAATGTCTCACTTACATTGTTTATCATTTTATTAGATTGCATAACAAACTTAACGATCTTTGTAAGAACCAAACCTATTGAAGGTAGCATAAGATTCAAAATTCAGCTGTATCATTATGCCACGATTATTATGGGTAGAAACATCTTGATTAATGACAATACTATTATTGTATTCAAACTTTTACTCGTGTGTGTCGAGACAAGTAAGCTCGGTTACAAATTTCATTTCATATTCATGTAAGTGAAGGCTAACATTGACTTTCAAACACTGCCATCGATTTCGTTTTTTTTATCGTCTACAACGTCCTTATTACAATATTTCTTGTTACTTTTGAATACCAATTCTTATTTTGTCAAATCATTGTCTGGTAATACGAGCTAGACGTCGTTAGGTTCTTTCTGAATATTAGAAAAATCATATGGAAATAGGACGTCGGGCCAAGTTTCTTACCCTCTGTCCGTTGCTGCGTCTATAATTTGGATAGTAGGTCACAGATGTTGCCGACGTTTTCGGTCTTTTAGGCTAATTCGTTTAGTTTGCGTGTGACACTTAGTACTAGCCGTCCACATTATCTCACTGGTTTTCTATGTCAACTTTCTTTAATGTGCCGCAAAATTATCTTTCAAGATTTAGATATATTTTACTTTATACTTTCACATTTCCTTTTAATTTTGATTTACTTTTATACCTCTTGAATTATTGGCTGATAATTCATTGGGTATATTTACATTAGAGACTTTTTTATTTTGTGTTTCATTTAATGTAGGTACTTACTTTTCTAAGGACACTTAAGAATTAAGGCGAAACGACTTTATCATAATCACGTGTAGATTTTAATATTATGTTTAATAGTATTTATATTGTAATAATTTTGTTTTGGATTGTGATAACAATTTCCCTCAAGTATGATTTCAGGGGACTTTCTTAAACTGCAGACTATCACCTGATGGCGATTACAACAATGTAAGTTTTAGCGACATTGCTATTTGATTATATAGGGCGTCATAACTTTACCTAATTTTATGGATTTAGACAACAGTTTTTTTTAACTTTTTTTTAACAAACTAAAAAACAACAATTTTTAACAAATTTTTAACAAGATAAAATTTTTTTAAAGATTTAATGGCACAATAATTGTAAATTTATTATTTCGAAAAATGCCAGTTAAAGTTGCACCAACTTTCTTGTCATTTTACTACCGTCTATAGACAAAATTTCCAAAAACGCTGTGTCATCTCCCGGCTGAAATTGTCAGTCTATGGTCTATGGAGAGCCTAAGATTGTCTAAGTCCTTAATGTAGTGATGACAAACTTATCTACCACATCTCCCTTTAGAAGTTAGCAAGTTACCGATTATTATTTCTCCGACTATCTCATTATGCTTGTAAAATGGTCAATTTCCGAGCATAAAAGGATGTCAATGGCTACAGTAAAATGTAGAGACGTCACTTATTTACGACTAAAGTTAGGTCTTGTGATCCGGCTCGACGTCTAGATTCGTCTAGGTCGATACAACCGTGTCTTGTAAACACGTTAGAACTTGATTTATAATACAATCACTCTATTATTTGCTTAAATGGTACACAACATAAAATATAGATAAAGATCACATTATTAAATATTGAAAAGTTGACTTTTTATGTATGTATGTCCATTTCTTTACCATGCTGTACAACCTAAACTGTGCGCCTTAAATGAACCAAGAAGTATAGAAAGGGTATCTGGCTCGAAGGATTAGAAAAATTTAGGGGCTATATCTATCATGTGCTTGTGATTACATTTGATTCTCTGAGGCAATTTGAATGATGTATTTAAATCCCTGGTCTCTTTCCGTTGTGTCCACGATACAGAGTATCCTAGTAGGGCTATGAATGTATAGAATTATTTATTTACTAAGTATATTTCTGAGCTAACCTAAAAATATTCTCAACCGTAGGAAAATAACGTTGAATAAGACGAAGCGACATCGTCCTACTAGAATAATATAGGTCTAATAATAATCTGTAGAATAACCATTTTTCTTTCCTTTCTTTCCATAAACTTCGAACAGTTACTACAGAATAATAACATGGTATCACATGAATTAGTACGACGCGAATGATATGTCATGCTCATAGACCCTTGTATTTTATGACATCGATACGATTTGATGAGTGTCTCACAACCGTACGAATATATTCATGATATAGAGGTACACATATTTCGTGTTCTGTATTAATAAAATGAACGATTCTTGTATATTGTAGCTGAAATCTTTATTTCTGACGTATTTAAGTTACTAGGCAATCCTAAAGAACGAATTTCTTGAATAAAAGTATGACAAGACATAGCATTATTATACTGTATTATGTGCTAAGATTAATTTAAATCCATTCAACCACAGAGCAATGATTTTATCTGTTAGTTCTTTCTTTCGTGCATTCAACAGAATTACAATTCCACTTATAACAAAACGAAACGACTTTACATTGACATTATTTGTTTTAAGCATAGATATTTAATGAATACCTAATTAAAGAGCCCAACCAAATGGGTTGATGAAAATGCTCTTTTCATTAGAATTATGTTATAAAAAAGCAATATTATTTGGGCTCCTGTGTTTTACGTTTACCCAATTTTTTTGTATAGGTCTTTTTAAATATCACGAAGAATTAAACTTCACAGATTAATTCGTAACTAAGCAATTAAAAAACAAAATGTTAAGTGTGATCTAACATACACTTGTCAGTTTTTTTAATCTGTTTGTCTTTTGTGTGTCTTCATACTACGGCAGTACCACCACTACGGTAAGGTATTAATAATAATTGTCTCTTTAAATTACTATTACCAACAAGGGTAATATCACCAAATGAGGTACTATCAACGACTGAATTTTGAATAGAATTATTTAAGAATAGAAATTCAAATAGTGAGCCGGTTCACGGCAACTATTTATCTGATAAAGCTAATAGTTTTTGGCTCAAGTTTCCAATTGTGTATTTGGCGTTACGAAAAATCGCATCGCAATTCCAACGTTATTTACGCACAGAATAAGCTACTTTGAATACGCTATTCTGTTTTGAAAGATAAACTTTATACAGATATTCTCCTTAGAATACTGTGTTATTTTACGACTTTAAAATGTATGACAATTGTAGAATTTCACAAAATATAAAGTTGACTTAAAATTCAAATTAACTAAGTCTTACAATACATTTTCTAGGATCCATTGCCAAAAAAACTTAAATGTTACTGTAAACGAGGTTTTTCTGAATTTGTCACAGGCATTGTGCACCCTACAACGATAATATAAATGTGCAGCCTATATAATATCATACAATTATAATACATCTTTAATTATATTTAGAATACCTTAGAAATACTTCGTTCAAAGTACAAAAAAACCTCAAGTTTCGATAGTGATTAGAATAGCATCAATACTCCACAATATAGAACAATTTAATTAAAATTTTACATAAGAAAAATATGACGAATACTCGAACATTTACCCTATATAAGATACCAAATTCAGCCATAAAATTTATTAAAGACTTCAATGTCTTATTCGATAGATATAAAGCTGGGACATAAAAACTTTGCCTTCAGCAAAGGATTGAACGTTCCTAATGACCGTAAAATTGTTTTATGGGAAACTCTTTACCGGGTAACGGGTATACTTGCATGATATCTTATTGATTGCGAGTACTAAACGTACCTCTAGGTCGCTAATAATATGCTTTAACGTAAGAAGAAATCTAAAATAAACATTTGTACGAGTAAAGTAAGCTAGGTTAATTTAAACTGGGCCGATTACTTACTTTATAGAGGTTATTACAAACTCTGGATATTTGTAATAGAAATTTAACTCTTTGTACAATCTACTTCAGGTGCAGGAAAATTTCTTGACACGGAAATCTTTCGAACATCAATGTAAGAAAGAAGAGAACTGCAGTTTGAAAAAAGGTGAGTCATGTTTTTTTAGTTTTTTAGTATTTCTTCTTCTTCCTATTACAAATACTATAACTTAGGTTACCTACTTACTAATCAACAGAAAAATTTAGAGCTACATGCAAGCATTGTTATCCTCTTTACAATAATGATTTGCCGTCTCTTTTGTTTTAAACAAATAAATGTGAATTGGACCATTTTCGTGTCTTCACGCCAAGACGCGCTTAAAATCTGTTTTAAATAATTTATTTATCTAACTTTCTGCTAAGTTAATATCGAGCCTCATACATGGGTAGTCTAGAATCTTCTTCAGTCGTTAAGACATGTCGAAAACCTTCGCCTAAAACCTCTCAACACAGGTTAGCTATTAGCCCATTAACACCAATTTCTAGACCAGTATGTTGAAGATAGTGAAGTTTGCCCCAGAATTCCTTAAGAAGAGACACATACCCTGCAATATTTTGCTAATGATTTGCGTTCAGTACTGTAATGTGTAGTTTTACGCTTGAATAAAGCCCCATCGTTACTCCGTAGCACTACAGCCAGGCGAAAGAACGTAAAACTCTCAAAATTTAGATTTACGCCCAAATATTTTTTCGCTTGACAAAGTATGCTGGCTCTATCTTGAAATTTATGGTTTGAGGGGAGGGGGGGGATAAATCTGTGGGTAATAACACTCCTGGGCGAGAGGCTAGTATTGCCGCGTGTGTGCCAACATCTCTCCGCTTTGTTAGTGCGCGTTCTATTTGAGAGCGCTACTCACAAAAACAGCTTTAAAAATTTTCAACTACGACATTTTCGTGTAAAAAAACTATCGTGTTATCAACGGAATATCTAGTATTTTTGCTTGATTCATTAGTGTCATCTTTATTAACGATTACATGCTAATTTTCAGGTATAAAATTTGTAAATAAATGCGGATAAAATTGACAGAAATAGTAGCCGATAAGGGTTGTAGATTGTGGTAAAATTAGAGCAGTTTTTAAGTAGGTTAAACGAGGTTATTTACTGCAAATAGGTTAAGTTACGACGGGAAATCCGCTCGCTGCCCGCTCCGCTTGTATATCGTCCCACCCTTATAATTACCCTCCCATTCTCAGAGCCAGCCGTATATCAAAATTATGCCTTTTGAGCAGCAATAAAATTTTAAAGTAAAATTCAGCAGCAACTATTTTAAAACGAAACATACTTACTTGTATGTTGAAATTGCTTTTATTAATGTGGATAACTGCCTTGCTCAAATATTGTTGAAGTTATGATCCAAATTTGGAACGGCTTTGGCGTTTTATTCCGCCATTTGTTTTTTCGAATAGGGAAGGCAGTTGAACGTTGCTTTATACAGGGTTAATTTTAATTAGCGCATAACCTTTTGCAGCCAGCTTCTCCACATCAATCCCAGCAACATTTGTTCTACCACTTTTTGAAATTAATAAATTAAAAAATTTAAATTTTCTCATACAAAATTAATGTGTTACTTCTGAACTAGGATTGCTCTGCGCATACGTTGAATGAATGCGGGCGGCGAGGTAGGGGCGCCCAGGGGTTAACGTTTTAGCTACTTCTTGCAAAATACAGAGTAATAAATAACAGAGGGAGCAAACATTTTTTTGTTTTTTGTTTTTTTGGTTATTTATTGAGCTATGTAAAAAGTGTTAGAACAAATGTTGTTGGGATTGCTGTGGAGAAGCTGCCTGCAAAAGGTGATGCGCTAATTAAAACTTACCCTGTATATAGGGATGTAGGTTGAGTATTCTAGAAGTGATTAGAATACTGGAACCTTGATATTCCTAGATATTTTTAATGATATGGTAGAAATAAAAGATTGAAATTAAAACTCTAATGTTTCTTAATCTGCAGAGAAAGAAGCTTTATCCAACCTTGTATGGATGGATGGATAAATGTTCTCCCTTACTATGTAGAGTCCACTTGTTAGGGTTAACTGTCTACTAACAAGTGGATCTTTCTCCTGATAATACCTTTTTACATGTAAAACACTATGCCAATTTAATTGAAATTTGGCAAACGCGTAGTTCTATTCAAGTTTAAGTATATAGAATAGATTTTATTCCGATTATATCTACATCTTTGAGCGTATCGTGATAAACCTCAAACAATACGACACGTACTTTTTCTTGTCATAAGTTTGAAACGAAGCGAGAGCGGATTAAATCATTATTAAGAAAGTACCCACATTGTCTTACATTCAACGTATCATTTCTCAAAGTACCCTCGTGAACAAAACACGGAGATATGCTCCCATCACGTACGTTGAGAGATTTGGACAGCTGCCAGCTTACAATTTACCTGAGACCGTTCGCCACACTCTTCAGTTTCAAGGATTAATTACCCATCAAACAATAACGTTTTAAACAATCCAACTCTTAAGAAATGGAGCATTTCGAGAACGATGTATAGTGCACAAGTTTCAGACTTTACAGATACGTAATATTTTGTTTAAAACTATTGAACTTTAATCCATTACTAAGTAGGCTGTTTTACCCGACACCCCATATCTTTGCCTCGTTTAGCAAACGGCTTGAAGGATTTTAACATAATGAGGTTTCATTAAATGCATCTCAATTAAGGAACTGTCATAGGTTTATAATATATTTTTTACTAATGGACTCGCCCTCGCTTCGCTTCGGTAAACCTATATCGAAACGAAGGTAAAAAAGTAGCCTAAGTTACTCCTTACTACGTCAGCTCTCCGCCAGTGAAAGCCCCGTCAAAATCGGTTCAGCCGAGAGAGGGATTAGCCGAAACAAACAGACAGACAAAAAAAAAATTTGGTATGTCAATTTTATTTAGTTGTATAGATATAGATTACGATGCCCTCAACATACAAACTTTTGAAGTAGGGTTTGTAGTTTTTCTATTAGATAATAATTAAAATTTCAACTGAAATGTCGGTACGGAATAAAACCATAAAGTCGTTTGCTTTCTGTTTTCAGTAACATGGTAACACATCAAGATTTGGAGAATACGAGAGAGAAACTTTGCTGAACTGAAGAAGAAGAAAAAGTAAGTGCACTTGTTATTAATGCTATAGTTTTGTAATATTTAACATCGTAGGCTTAATTCAAATCAGACCAAAATTTTACATTATATTATCATACTACGTCATGTCCATATTACGTCATTCTTTACCTAATAAGATACAACGTCAAGAGTTAGGGGCATTTTTAGAATTAGAATTAATTTTTTTTAGAATAATGTAGGCACATACAAGTTTGAGATTAGGAGTAGGCATTGTTAAAGTTCCCCTACCAAAATTTAGAATTTACCTAAATAAACAGTTTATTTGTTGTTTTATTTTTTCACTATCTTTTTTTCCACGTTGGGAAATATAACTTCATAATTTTTTTTTTATTGCCGCCACCAGATTGTCACTGAAAATCGGTATTCGAGTGACAGACTTTTTTCTTTTCCTTAAAAAAGCCTTGCATTGTATGACTTCTTTATTTCCGAAATAAATTATATTTCTTTCTTTCTTTTCTTTCTATTTCAAAAGCAATGACGTAATAATTGATTATTTTAAGAAACTGAAATAAAGCTGTGTTTAGTCTATCTTTGAATTAAATATTGTTGAACTACTTATCTCTGGTATAAATACGCAAGACGGGAACAATGTATGTATAATGTATATCTACAGTTGATACGCAGTTATACCTACGATAAAAATGTTTTACTTAATTCTAAAAATATTTTATAAATCCTCCATTATCGCTTAACAAAAAATAAACTATGAACTGTGATTCACAAATCACGAATTACTTACTATCATTTAGCTGGAGTAGTTCAGGAATACGTGTTATTAATTCTAAAACTTCTGTAAATTTTTAATTGACATTTCTAACTACCCTTGCTTAAGAGTCAAAGTCTAATTATTCATTTCAACTTAGAAAGTAACTGCTCTCTTTAACGAAAGTAAAATGTTGATAATCTAAATTACCTACCATACAAACATACGACAGTGCTGCCATCTATACTGAGAATATAAAGCTGAAGAGTTTGTTTGTATGTTTGTTGGTTTATTTCTTTGTTTGTTTGAACGCGCTAATCTCAGGAACTACTGGACCGATTTGAAAAATTCTTTTACTGTAAGATAGTCCATTTATCGAGGAAGGCTATAGGCTATATAACATCACACTAAGATGAATAGGAGAGGAGCAGCGATAAAAAATATTGCGAAAACGGGAAATTTACACGGGCGATTGCTAATCTACAAAACTCCGCGTACTGCACGGATATATTCGTTATCGTGTCGTAGCTACGTCGTTTTTACGCTATCCATAATTACCGCAATTTGTTAACCTTTTTCAACCTTTTCCCAGTGCAGTGATACTGGTCGTCCTCTCGTCCTGATGTTATTGATAAAGGGCCAATAGTGTGATGTCCACTGCGGTCATTGTTTACACTTTATTCAGGTTAATCTGTTGTTTTCTCGTTTATAAGGACATGGACCTTGTACATTGATAGTCTAGATCAGTGGTCCGCAATTTTTTTGTGTTAAAGCTACATCTACAGGGTGTATTGGTCCAAACGACACCTGTATGACAACGAAATTTTTAGGAGGTATACCCCAAAATTAAAACCAATTTTTAAGAAACATGTATCAACATTTATTATTAATCAATGAAACAGTATTTATAACTAATCAACAAAGCTATGTACACTTTAAATTGCATAAAAGGTATTTAATGAGAAGCATGAAGTATGTAATCTACCTAACATAGACAGTCAAACTTTGGTAATCTTGGACAGGGCAAAATTTTTCTGAGGCACACCAACTAACGACCACGGCTCACCAGTGTTTTGCGACACACACTTTACGGAACACTGGGTTAGTTGACGATCTTTATTAGGAGCAGGTGAAGAGAAAGTTATAGTTTTCAAAATTGTAGTATACTAGTATCAAACAACAGATTGTAGTCATTGTCAACGACAACTGACTATCAACGCCTTCTAGTGACTGTGTTGTTAGAACGTTTTATGTGTTTTACTTTTGAAAGAGAAATAAATAAAAAATTATATGAAATGTAAGTTTGTCACACTTTCGTCACAATAATTTTTTAGCCAAAAAGCCGGCCGCTCGGTAGTATACGGCGAGCAAATGACAGATTTTTGTTCATCACTTATTTAGTCGCAATTGTATATAATCGCTCTGTCTACTCTTTTCTTTAGGTCTGTGCTTTACAAAATCTCAAACGCGTACCTACGTGACTATATTACTCATTAAAATGCACCAAAAATATAACCCTAGACGTATTGACAAAAGTTTGAAAGTTTTCAAATATAGACACCAGATGGCGCCTAAACATAATAATATATAATTTAGAGAATAGATCGAATACCGAATTAATCTCAATCACAAGTGTAAGGACACCCACAATTACAATTACCTACGATTATGATAATTAAACATACTTCTGGCTTAATTTCTATATTAAAATCAACAATTTACGCACCTTAACTATGATTTTTCCATTTACAATCTGACAATTCTACCCATGACGGCCTTCACTAACTTACAGTAATTAACTACCGTACAGTAGTACCGAAAATCAGTATTCAGCTATTATTATTACATAAACTATAACAATAGGCTTACACAAGGAACAATCTATCAAATGACGTCACAAAGTAAATCGTCCTTTCCGTTAGCAACCATAAGGAGTCCGGTATCAATAAAATGTACGTTATCAAGTGCAAGCAAATAAAACAAGTTCAAAGTTTAACTCGATAAGTGAGGTAAATGTGCCTTACGACTCATAACTTACTAAATATTGTACAGTGTGGATCGCAAGTTGCTATCTTAGGGAGGATTTGAATCAAACGAAGAGCTAGAACTAGAAATAGCATGCTTTCTCTCTCTCTCTCTCTCTCTCTAAGTGTAAAAGAGACAGAACTACTAAAGAATGCTACTATTACACAATACTACGTTACACCACTAATTCCCAAAGTGGTTCAAGGGAGGCTCTAAGGGTGTCTAAATTAAGATGACAAAAAATGTGGGTTCACGATTTGTAATTGAGGGTCCACGAAGATAAGGCTGATTATGACAACTTTTATTTAGACATTCATCCCCTGTTTCCCCCCCTTAAAATGTGAATTTCCAAAAATCCGTTCTTAGTGCTCCCATACACTCTAAAAGGAACCTCTGTGCCAAGTTTCATGCGTTCAGGTCTTCCCGTTTAGGCTGTAACGTGTCTGTCAGTCAGTTAACATTTTTATTAAGTAACGAGCTGTTGCCCGCAGCTTTGCTTGCGGAAATTATAGTTTTGCGGTGATATTTACCCCCTTAAGGGTTGATT
>LGAG01001560.1:57779-68918 GCA_001278395.1 Lerema accius
GAATGCTGAGAGCTTTTTTCCATCGGCCTCATAGCCCAGTTGGTAGTGACCCCGCCTACGAAGCGAAGGGTCCCGGGTTCGATTCCTAGCTGCGGCAGATATTTATGTGACAGATAAATTGTGTACTGACCCGATAAATCACTCATTAAGGAACAAGTAAAATTAAAATATATATTTTAAAACAAGCTTTTATTACTTGTTAATAAGAAAAAGAACTAAAAAGTTAAAATGCAAAATTTCAAGTCCCTACTGTTAACCATTGAGGAGTTCAATCGTCTGGAGCCAATCCTGGTAGTAGTATCACATCATGGTTATTATAAACATGCATTGTCATCAGGACTGGACCAGTATGTAAAATTTTAGCTCAATCGGACACCGGGAAGTGGGTGAAATTTAACTTGCAAGATTTCATTACAAACAACGGGACAGGTGAAACTAAATAAAAGCTTGTAAAATGGTAGACATCGTATGAGTAACTTTCCTGTAGCAGCCGTGCGTAGTACCAATTTCAAATTGAAGTACTTCTATTACTTTATCAAGCTCTACAGCCCGAACTTCTTGACGGATTTCAACATACCAAGTGTCATTGGATCCGTCTTTCTTGTCAATTATAACTTACACCAATTTACCTTAAAATGCTTAACGTTTTTACTCAGATTTGAGTGAAATACATGAATAACATAGATACGATAAGTAGTGTTTACGCACTTCGAGCGTTGACCTTAGATATAGGGGAGCAAGGCCCTCGGAAACTTTAGCTTGATCTTGAAGCTGTGCGATGACCACATACCGGGGTACTACCCAAGCTAGAGTCCTGTAAAGCAAACGAAATTATAGACTACAAGACACCAAAATTTGGCCACCCTGATAGTTTCCAACCATCATTTATGAACTTTATGGTAGCACTAATGGACCGGCCCTCGCTTTACTTCGGGAAACCTATGCCGAAACGAAAGTAAAAATAAGTAGCCTAAGTTACTCCTTATATACTCTCAAAATTCTATTTACATGTGGGTACGCTTAGCTCATCATATTGAACATCTTTTGCTTTGACAGCGTTTCATTAACTGGTCTTTAACAAAAGTATTTAAAGCCGAGAATACTCAAAAGTATTACATACTCGTAATATTAATAAAACGCTAAACGCTAACGCTAACACACACTTATACCCGCGCAGTAAATTTCCCTGTGTCGCGGATGGCATAGACAACACAAATAACACATCACTAACATCCATGACCCGAGGCCAAACATTTTTCTGTCACTTAAATATCTGCCCCGGGAATCGTACCCAGGGCCCCTCGCTTCGCAGGCAGGGTCACTACCAACTAGGCTACGGGGTCGTCAAAATTATGCTGTGTAAATCACCCTTTCTAAGGCCACACTTGTCCACTGCTGGGCTCGTGTCTCAATAGTTTCATCTTTGTTCCCAAGTAGTCATATTTGGTAACTTTCAATACTTCCCTGCGACCCCGAACAAAATCGTTCAATGAACTTTTACACGCAGTGTCATTATTTTCATAATGGTGCGTAATAACTTACACAATTCCGAGATAACGTGATAAAGTTATTCGCTTATAGACAGTATTATTTTATTCATAATTTTTGGCTCATATCTGTGATATATTATGTGCCTAATTAACGAGTATAAAATAGATATTTTGATGTAATTATACATAGCACAAATGGCACAACAGTTGCTAGACTGTCTTTCAAAGATTACTAGGTTCAATTTAACCTATCCTTAGTTATCCTTTAGTTTAAACTATCCTTAATTTGGGTGTTGTCCATGACACAGTAAATCTTTATTTAGGACTATAAGTATATAACATTATTTACATACCAATTAGAAGATCATGTTTGTTGTAAACAGATCGCCAGTGATTCGATTCGGGACAATTACTGTTATTCTTTCCGCGTAAGATTACGTTCTGAGATTACGGAATAGTTGGTAGAGTTTGTTACAAAATTGCTAAGTTCGTCAATAATAAATTTCAAAAAGATTTTTTGTACAAATTTTAAACTCGGCAAAGCTTTAACATATTGCACTTACTGTAGTTATCATTATGTGCCTAAAATAATTAATCCTTTTTTAACGATTTTGTTGTAAACTTTCCTCTTCATCCTATTGTTTTCTTTAATTTCACATGAATTGTAAGCATTTTAAATCTTATTTATTATGGGAAAAAGTTGAAATTCACTACGATAAATTATGTATTTAGCTACGTGCTACGCACTTCTATCCGTGGGCGTAGGCCTGAGGTAGCGCATAATTATCGACTCAAAAACGTTGAGAGTATGCGAACCTTATTACTTTAACAGCATGGACCTGTTAAGGAGTCCTTTTATATTGCACCTGAAAAGTGAATACTCTGTTCCGTCTTTATGTATTTATTGAACACCAACATAATGTACACTTATACATTTTCATATTTTCATGGTTAGAGCCGGGGGCTCAGTGCCATTACAATCACTGGTGTAGACTACATGCTAATAATAAGAACGAGTATTTAACATCAATGGTTATGAATGCTATAGTTAAAAAAAGTGGGAAACAATAATAAAAGGTATCTTAATTTAAATGTAACAAACTGCTGTGAAACTTGGAAATGTTGTCTGAGAACAAATCAATATCATAATTTTTAGAAATTTCGTTATATTTTCTAATGATTCTGCTTAAAGGTACATATACAAACCAAGGTTTGTTTTACTGATTTGATTTACTCAAAGTTACATGGAGTTCTTGCCCAGGTCCTCTACACAACTAAAATGACTTTGCTTGCTCTGTTATGTAGGTATACTACAAACATACTATGTACCCAGAAATGGTTATGTCAATCAAACTTAAAGGTGAAAAATATAGACTTACATAGGGGGCATTATGCAACCGATACATTAAACGTTTTCGGCGCCACAATGGCGCCTCAATAAAGCTCATAATAATTGACTAAATATTCTTAGAAAATCGATCACACGTTGTGATAATAAGGAAAATAAACAAACATATTTGATCCTTGTTAATAAACTAAATACCCTAATTAACTAATAAGTCATTAACTAAAACTTCACAGGCTCCAAACACACCCTAATAACCGACCTTTGCTTTACTTTATGCAACCAAGGAAGTCTTATTGAGCGCCCTTATTTCAAGGTGCTAAAGGCGAGTATCGCGTGAATCACTCGCCGTCATGAGTAGCACAACGTATCAAGAGTAAATATTGTTATTAATTTCTTAATTTAAAAGCAGTTCTGCTCAGTCATTGGTCTGTTCCCCCCTCCGTGTCTATATAAGGTAGAGGGGAGCAATCAGCCGTGCATTTGCCTTCTTGAGGTAGTATCGACCACACGTAGTATTGTTAGTATAAGAAACATTGACTGAGTAGAATTTAAATCCCCGTGAAAATGGGGGGTTCTAGATTAAGTTTATTAAGTGTGATCCTACTGCTCTCGATATTATGGAAACCAGCTTATTCTAACGGTAAGTATGCTTACAATTTACTACAAAAAATAATACCTAATTTCACATGGAGATTGAACCTGGAACCTCCAACTTGTCTTACAAGAGCATTGCATATAAAGCTACTAAATAAAAAACTAAAATATATAATTATATTAAAACATTGTTAATTGATTTTAAGTGGCTCCACAAAGATTATTCCAATTAATCGTTCTGAAAGGAGATTAAAAAAAATGCATATTCCTTATATTAGGATGGTGTAATGATGAAATTATGTCCTTTATTGACCAACAAAACTACATCTGTTTTTTTACACAAATACACTAAAGTAACTAATATACTTTTCGCATTTTTATCCAATTAGTGGCATCTACTTTATATACTTCATCCACAAAATGTATTTAACTTATTGATTAGTTCTAAGTATATAATTGTGAGTTTAACGATACCGTACGTCATTTATTGCAGCTTATTCGATGGAATTACCTTCATCAATCATCCTTACCAACTACGTTAGTAAAACACTAGGTAGATAACTTTGGATGAAAAGTAGCATACTAACATTAGACTTATCAATTTGTACCCCCTTTGTAGCCCCTAAGTACCTGTTTTGCAGTAAATTGAATTATAAATCTATATATATCTAACACCATTTCTTTAGACAGCATATTCTTGCCAAAAGAAATTAACATTTTTACTGGTCTTATTAAAGTTATCACCATAAGTTTCGTCTCGCATCGAAATTCTAAAGTAAAAGCTGAAAAATTCCATCATAATTATTATGTTTTTATTATTTTACTAATTCTTTAAAGATCTTCCCTTCTTAATTTTGTTTTCCATTAGACTAAAAATTCAAGGCTTCGCTTGTGGAACGAAAGTGGATTCGTAAAAAGTATATGGTTCATCCCAAGGGAGTAATCCAGTTATAATCCAGGACTAATTGTCACGTTTTATTCAAATTAATTCAACCTTTGTCTGATTACGTCATGAACGTAAACATCCAAATCATCCCAAGGAAATACAATCTGGATAAAATCCTATATCTTATCCTGGACGTGGTCTGTCTTTGTGCGTAGTTCCATTTTAATAATCCATAGAACGGTTAGCGCGTGGATTAGTATATACCGCAAACTTTAACAAATTATAAAATCGTGTAGTGTACAGGAAGTAAGATAATAGAAAATGATATCATAGGATTTCGCACAAAAAGTAATTATTATATTTTGTCAAACTACAAAATGCTTAGCGTACGTAATTTTACAAATGTCATGCAAAACAAACATCTAAAAATGCCTTTTAATAATCGTTACTATTATTTTAACCCAAATAAATTGAATAGATGAAATTGGTTTTATTAATATCGATAAGTATTATTAAAGTTAGGCTAATCATGTTTTCTTCAAACTGCCCCAAACACCCCCAATAATAGTATTTGATTTTGAGCGTATCTGATGTACCTAAATTATGAATTATGTAAGCCAATTTCTTTAGCTCTACAAGCCAAACAGCTTGACAGATTATAACTTTTGAGGTGCCATTAGATTCACATACATTGTAAAAATGACATAGGCCTCATACTTTTTGAATTCCACCCCACTGCCCCCTAAAATGTGTTTTTGGAATGGATTTTTTGTTTTCATATTAATGACTAGCAATCGTCCGCGGCTCCGCCCGCGTAATTTTCCCGTTTCACAATATTTCCTATTGCTGCTCCTCTCCTATTCATCTTTGCGTGATTATATACAGCCTATAGCCTTCCTGGATAAATAAATGGACTATGTTACACTGAAATGATTTTTCAAACCGGTCCGGTAGTTCCTAGATTAGCGCGTTCAAACAAACAAACTCTTCAGGTTTATATTATTAGTATAGACATATTAGCTTCAATTTATTGGATTAAGTCATATTCAATTAAACCGTATCATTGATTTACAATCCCCTTTTAAAGTAAGGTCCTGACTGACACATAGGTAACTGACACCAATGATTGTTTGACCTCTTAAACGGCAATTTCCTTGATACAAAAGGACATATGGGTCAACAAACAAACAGATACAAATAAAAATATTACGTAAGCATAGCAATCTGTAACGTATTATCGGACTGAAAATCAAAACCTTACTAATAAAGCTACGTCATATTATCATGACCATCTAAATTTAGAAGTATTGGTATTAAAAACTATTCTTAAAAGTAAATTACTCAAATCTGCTTGAATATTTGTCTATTTTAAGACTTAAGTTATTGCAAATGCTATTTTGTAACTATAATTAACAAAAGCCTCCTTAGGAGTTTCTTGCCACTTCTTTTCTAAAAACACTATGCGGATTTGTCGAAATCTGCTATCTAAAAGTGTAACAAACTAACTTCAAATAATATTATATTATCACTTAAATTACGTAGCATACCCTGATTACTTAGAAATAGGTATTAGATTAGAATTGATCAAAAACACTTCTTTCTAAATAGCCATATTCCGTGAACTCTATCATGTAGGTACGGAGGAGATAATTTATTCAACAATTTGCTATAAACATTATAAGCGATACGAGACACCTTTGAACTGAGATTACTTATCAACTGTCACTCGCAACCATGTAGGTATATTGGTCACTCGACTTTGACATTACATTGAATTAAATAAAGATGTAAAAGGTCTTTACCTATTCGCTGTATAATTCAGTAAACATAATAATATTATAAAACAAGGTACAACAATTAATTTAGACAAAAAATATACAGCTGAATATGTTAGGAAGAAAGGACCCAAAATTAAAAAAATAAATACCCTATCTTACGCCTACAATAGACACAAATCTAATGACACCTTTAAAGCTATAATCTATCAAACCGTTTGGGCTGTAGAGCGTCTCAAAAAAATAGACATAGACGCGCTTGAAAAATATATCATCCTTTAGACACAGTAAGGTAATAAAAAAATCACTAGTCTCTAGTAGAAATAACTAAATGAACCTGATGTTGTAGTCCATTACGCGATCCTAGTAGCAATCGATGAAGAAAGCAGTAACAAAGTGCTCGATGAAAGCTATCCCACGGCTTGGTTCTTGCCGCACAATAATTAAATCTAAAGCTGCCAAATTAACGTCACTTTATTTTGAGAATTTCTCACAATAACTGAGCTTAAATATTTTATGACATTGATTAACGTGAATGTTGTAGTAACGTCTTTCTTGAAATGTATGATGTAACTAAAATTGGTTTGCAAAAAGTCTTTACATTACAAAATAAACAGTTAAAATACAAATAAATTAGTTAATCTGGGCACCCATCAATGGTAAAATATGAAGATTATAGCCCTTCATCATCATACTTATCAGATAAACCTTAAAATCTTTAACCAACAGAAGAAGCCTTCCTAGTTGAAGATTTTCCACTCAATATTGAAAACAAAATAAAAACAACAACGTTTGTTTTTACTAATGATGATCGTAAACAATAAGCATCTCCGATTTAAAATTGTTGTTATAATTGAAGCCAATTATGTTAATGATAATTTTTATACTTTACTTCGGTTAAATTCCGTCTATCCTTGGCAATGAACTGTCGTTAGAGACATTGAATATAATTTGTTAATGAACCAAATTCATTTGATAAGAGGACAAGAGCGTTGGCAAACAAATTGATAACTTTTAACACCCGTTGTTCAAATTATCATCGCTTCTGACCCTATTATCTACGAACTGTTTCCAGTACAATACGTCTTTGTCAAACATAGCAGCTCATTTACCTCTATTATTAATTTCTTCTTCAAAGACCTCTGTTCTAATGATAACATTATTTTCTCCAGTAATTAGTTTACCATTAACTTCGCAAACATCATTAAGTGGATAAGTTACTTGGAATAGTTCGTCGTGATTTTTGTCAATAAATAACAATTGTTTGTGTGGAACGTTTGTTCAAACGGTTTCGGACTTTATGTAATGTTTTTCGAGTGTATGTATGTACATTTCTTTGGTACGCTCTACAGCTCAAACGATTTCACGGATTCCAACATATGAGTTGTCATTGAATTTGTCTCCATCGTGGGAAATTACATGAGCTATATTTTTTTAAACAGCGCTCAAATCCCATCAAATTAAAAAAAGTCGGGTTCTTAGTTTTCCATTAATTACTACTTTTTCTACGTATACTCAATGTTTTTCAATATATGAGTATGTATAAATATATTAAACAAGTGAAAGTTAGTGAAACGTTCTAGAATGTTCCCGTAAATTAAATTATAGAACATCATGCGTCCGACTGTATCGGATGCGTCAGTTAGAGGATTATGGATCGCTCACAAATTAGCCATGAAGATGCATCATCCGCTCGTCAAATTATTATGAGCCGTGGGAATGGGCTACGGGTGCAACCTCATTAGAAATTAAAGAAATTTTAAGGGAGTGACATTCAGTGCCGTTTAATGAATAATACAGACACGTATGAATTTTATATTTAGCACACTTAAAGTTTAGGTGAAGAAGAAATGCACAAAGCTAAAGTTTATAGTTATTTTGTGTTATTCATAATAAATATCGTGGTAGATTATTCTCGTAATGGTATAATCCTACGTGGTCCCCTAGATGGCGCTAAGAATAGGCCTATTTACTAACAGAATAATGAACTGTTGGTGCGTTTTCTATTATTCTGATCCTTTCAATATTCTGACGACAGAACAAGTCCGTTGTTATAAAAATTAGTTGATATAAAAAAATTAAGAATCTTAAAGTGAAGCTTTATGTAGCGATTTGAATAATTCTGATGAGGTAAATTGTTGTAAAAAAATTAAGCACTCATTTGCATTTTATTAAACGTCAAATATTTACTTCTTCTATTAGATCTAACCTAAGCTAACATAATTATTTGGATTACACAAATTCAAAAGTTGATGATGTTTCCAGAGGATGTCATTATAAAGGTAAAATTTGCAAGACAGAATGTCCAGATTGATCCCCAAGCCAAATAAAACTATAAAGACAATTGAGGCCCCTTCGATTTAGACAAATTGGGTAATTGCTTAAAAGTGTATAACACCGACATAGGGTCCGAGTTGGAATCCCAACCTTGTGTTGTTTAATATAAAGCCCAAATTAACAAAATGTATCAGTTTTGTAACCTTTGAGAACTTCAAATTGAATAATCACATACGGATCAAAACAGAAAACAAAAGTAGGACTGCAATGTAACTCATTACTTCAGACAATAAATAGGTTTCAAATAATTTACTGCGTTCAATATTACTGCCGATAATACTTTTATATTAAATAAAAATTTACTTAATGATAGCAAAATATTGTTAAATGAGCTATTCTACAAGTTCAATATTAAATCACTTGCAATGATAGAAGACGTGAGAAAGTCAACATAATTACAGATAAGAATAAGTTTATATTTGTCCCTGTACTTGATAACAAGTAGACTTTCGACCACCTTGAGCAGTAATAGTACTTAAGCAAAAATAACTTACGAAAAAAAAGTGTAAACTATCTACCATGAAATTAGTTAAAACACTAAAAAACCTATTTCCAACTTTCTTAGGGACTATATTGTGGAAACTAAAATAGCTCAGTAAGTTAAAAGTTAAGAACGCGATGCTTAGCGTAGATATGCCCAAAACGAAAAAAAATTTTCTAGAATAAATCACCTAAGAATTTAAAAATGAAGGTATTCTGCCCTTTAAAGTCAATCGTAGGAATATCCCATTGTTTGTGTATGACTCAAATATTATGCACTCTCGTTTATAATAATGTTAAATGACCCAGGAACTAATAACGGATCTATTACATTGTCACCTAACTGACTATCTATAAGGTCCTGTACCTTGACCTCCATGTAACAGATGTTTACTTAGCATAAGATAGTGTGAAAATTATGTGCTAAGTTTAATTAGATCGTAAATATTTAATCGTTCTAATTAATTTACATAATTTTGAACATAAACAGCATCGCTTTTCATCTTACTGATAATTTATTCTATTCTCCTAGAATTTATTGCTGTTTTTCTAATGATATTTAAACGTGATTAATCGACTTGTAAATCAAGGGTTTTGAATCAAAATCACAATAATACCTTGGTTTAAAAAAATGTGTAGTATGATTTTAGCTTTAATGTTGAGTTAGACAAGTACAAAATTTTCATTGTTGACAATATGATTACTTTGGTATCTTTAAAACGTATCAACTAAATTTATTGTCATAATGTTTATACTCAAAGGTTCAATTTATTAATAGTCTTAATTACTTTGTTTGTTTCAGATAAATGTTCGCTTGCTTGTAAAGGATGTAAGTACAACTGCTAAGAGAACTTTTTTGTTTTCAACCACTGTACATGTTTCAACATTTTTAGAATTAACATTTTACAAGTTAAGTGCAATTAATAGTAAATTAGATAACTCTTTGTTGTCATGTAGTCATGATGCATTAAGTATAACTCTCCACTTAAGATAATAATTTAATTTCCTCTGCTAAATCTTAGTTGCATACAGTAGTTAAGTTTTGATTAATATCATTATTTTCCACAGCTCCAGCATCACCCACCTTCTTAAATGGCCACACATACATCTATGCCGTCGACGGTGCTGTTTCTGTCTATCTATCCGGTGCTAATGGCAAGGAATCTACCGTCAAGCTCTTTGGCCAAGTCTCCGTGAGCGCTCTCGGAAACTGCGCACTGGTCCTCAACGTCAAGAATTTGGCAATTTCTGGGCCACATGGCAAAGTAAGAAGCAACTTAAGAATACTAATATTCAAAATCTTTATTATCTAGTTAAACACTTGGTTATGCGTTATGGTTAGATGCGTTACTAATGTCCATTTGCATCGTTGTTCGTTTAATAACATTAGGTACGTTTACTCTTTTGTCAACAATTTCGAAACTCTGATGTCACAATTTGTTTATATTCGTAGTTGTGTATTCTTAAATTAGAATTGAATATTGTACTTGTGCGTGTAGATACAGTATCGTATAATAGAAAATCCATAATTATATAATAAATATAATTACCATCAAATCTTTGTACGGCATATGTGTTTCAAATCACCTATTTTTGTCACCAGAAATACCCATGCCCGAGAGGAATCGACAAACCAGTCCAATTCAGTATAGAGGATGGTCGCATTGGCGCCCAAATCTGCGCTGAAGATGGAGATACGCGTCGGTCTCTTAACATCAAGAGAGCTATCATCTCTCTATTGCAGACTGAAAAGAAGAGCTCCACAGAGGTATGATAGAATTACACTGTGCATTTCCGTCCTTGATCTATCTTAGCACTACCCACACTAGTGAGTCAAATATTTATAAATGTTACAATCTATTCAAATACCTCATTCTTGGCTAGGTTGATTTCTTTGGATCCTGTCCCTCGGAAATATCGTCGTCTGAAGAAGGTGGAGAGGTCCTCATCCATAAGTCACGTGACCTAACGCGATGTGGTCATCGTGAACAAACCAAGGGCGCATTCTTATCCGCAGTCTATAACCCTTCGGCGGTAAGTTTACTCTGACATTACACAGTACTGTCTATATTACTATCCGATGAAATACCTGATAAGTGATAAATATTAATTAATAAATAAACGTTACACTCTCATAGCCCCACAGTACGCATCCGTATTATAAATTTCATGGACAACACAGAACGTACAAATTCAGATCCAGTTCGCTTTTGTTCAACAAAACGTATA
>LGAG01001560.1:69208-117727 GCA_001278395.1 Lerema accius
TTGTAAGTTCCATGGACAACACAGAAACGCACAGATTCAGATCCAGTCCGCTTTTGTTCAACAAAACGTTTAATTTTAGGAGATCAAGAGTACCCAGATTCTTCATTCGACGATGAGCGTAGAAAGTAAAGTGAAATCCGGCGTCCCTCAGAAGATAACTGCAATTGAAGAATACTTGTATAGCCCCTTCTCAGTTGGAGAAAATGGTGCCAGAGCAAAAGTGAACACCAAAATTACTCTTTCTGGAACTAGCCAAGGCGGTGGAAATCCAGGTAAATATAACAAAAAATAATAACGAAATAAAAATTTTAAGTGCCAGAAATTTTGTAAACTTAAAAGAATCAGGACATATTACCAAAAAAGCGTTGCATCTTATTCCTTCTGGAAAATATAAAATTCATAGTGATAGCCTAGTGGTTTAAACGAATATTGTATCACTAATTCTAACGAATTGGTATTTTCCCAAATTACAGGCAATTGTGTTGAACCTCGCACCATTATTTTCGAGACTCCTCACGGTGTTGCCAACGATCAGAGCAACTTGAAGAATGCTCTTGCAGCGGTGAAGGAGACAGCTAAAACTGTAGCTACTGAAGCCAGCTCAAAGTCTGCTAGCAGCTTTGCCCAACTCGTCAGAGTAAGTAAATAGTGTTAGGAACCGGTAGTTGGAAAGGTTTCTTTTAAATTATGTAAATACTACTTAAAAACGATGAATTTATTAAATACTTTATAAACATTTTATCTTTACAGATCTTCCGCTCTACCAGCAAGGATGATTTAATTAAAGTTTTCAACCAAGTAAAAGGCAATAATATTGAAAAGTAAGTAATTAGCTTTAATCAACTGCTACAAAAAAGATAAAGGAATATAAGATAGGAGGAATAAATACAATGTTAACAATAACCTATTGTTTTCTAGACGTGTCTTCCTCGATGGTCTTTTCCGCACGGGAACTGGCTACAGTATTGAAGCATCTATTCAGATTTTGAGGAGCAAGGCTCTGAACCCTATTGAAGAGACATTGGTCTATCTGTCACTTGGCAATGCAAGACATGTTAACAATGAAGCTATCAAGGCCGCTGCTGTAAGTATAAAATAATTAAAACAAGAGAAAGCATAAACAGACAGTCTTATTCCATAAACTGGCATATTTATGATAGTAATTAAACAAATCTTAATGTAAATGTGATTTCTGCAATAAATATTTGGGTGTTTATAGAAAATATCTTGGATTATGATTTACGCCTTAAGAAAAAGTATCATAATTATACTTTACACGCTAAGATAACTATCTTAAAAATATTTTAACAAAAATATTTTAAAAAGATACAATGATCTATTGGTCTTAGAAATCAATTAGGGTAATGGCTATTGCAATCATCGACGCCAGTGGTGACGAGGTACTGACGAATAAACATTATCTTTATTCTCACGTCATCAATATTTTATGTAACAAAAATATCTTTTAACACGTTCAAATGTTATGAGAAAGCTTGACGACATATCTTAAATTTGCAGACTCTTTTGGACCTTCCAAATCTACCCAAAGAGGTGTATCTAGGTGTCGGTGCTCTAGCTGGAGTTTACTGCCGTGAACATGATTGTCATGAATCCAAGAATGAGGGAGTCATCGCTTTAAGCAAAAAATTCATCGCCAAGATGCAGAATTGCAAGCCGAGGAATAAACTTGAAGAAGATAATGTAAGTGTTCAAGTGCCTGAATAATTAAGATGCCAAACTCTCAAAGCTGTATGTTATGAACAACATATTCTTTGAAGACACAGATTTGGAGTAAGATGAAGAATTACCGAAATGTCATTACTTTCAGGTTATAGCAGTATTGAAAGGAATCCGCAACATTCGCCACTTGGAAGACAGTATAATTGATAAGGTCGTTCACTGCGCCATCGACAACACTGTGAAGGCCAGAATCAGGGTTGCTGCGTTGGAAGCTTTCCATGCCGACCCTTGTTCTGCCAAGGTTAGCTATCTATAACTTCTATTAGTAATTTTATTAAAAAAAATAAGACTTAACTTTTTACTTGATAAAATCTTCAAACAAAACCATTATTGAAATATGAAATATTGCGTTTAATTTTTTTCTCTCAATCACTAAAGCCTACCAACTATTGGTCTTATCGATTGATCAGCAGAAGTCCGTATTGTTCTAAAACTATGATGATTTCTAGGTGAAAAAAGCCGCAACAGATTTAATGAAGAACGTTCAACAAGACTCTGAAATTAGAATCAAGGCGTACTTGGCCGTCATTGAATGTCCCTGCGCTCACTCTGCCAATGATATCAAAAACCTTATTGCTAAGGAACCAGTACATCAAGGTAATCATTTTAACTTTAATGATCATAATTATTTCTCTACGATTCGTTACAATCTGTATTAAGAACAAACACACTATTAGTTTGAACTTTTCATTAAAATTCAAATCTTTAAATATTAATTCCATAACTATCCATTCCATAACTATCTACTAATGTAATTTACCACTTATTGCAAAGATATAAGGAACGTATTACAAGGACAGTTTTTACAGTTGGTCAATTCATCACGTCATCGCTACGTCATATCCGGTCGTCGAGCAATCCAGACAAACAACTCGCTAGACAACACTACGGCCTAATCGGTATCCCCAACAAGTACAACATCGATGAAAGGTAAGATTTGATTACATTCTTTATCGCTTAGACAATATGATCCATATTTCATAGCACATTTAAGTCTTAATATCGCTTGATGGTAATCTGTGAAGTATTTTTGAATTTAAGACTACTTAACTTAATCTATAAAATGATCTTTTAGTTGATGATAGCATAAAGTGACAGACAAAGAATTCAAGGTTTTGTCGGTTTCTTCTCAATAAAGGATAATATATCTGAAGTTACAAAATCTGTTACACTTCCAGAAAGTACTCCACGTATCGCGAGTTTTCCTACAACGTGGATGCCCTCGGGGTTGGCGGCACTGCAGAAGAAATGGTTATCTTCTCTCAAGACTCGTTCCTACCAAGATCTGCTAGCCTTAACCTGACTGCTGAAATATTCGGCCATAACATCAATGTTCTTGAGGTATGTTACTAAGTTTTCACTCTACAATCTCGGAATCCAAAATGAAAAAAAATAATTACTTAAATCGAATAAAATTGAAAAGAATTAAAGCTCAAAGACGATGAATCATGATGCTAATTTGAAACTAAATGAAAAAATATTTTCAAGAAAAAGACTGTATAATATGTACTGAGAAACCATTTTCTTTGCTTCATAGATTGGTGGTCGTCAAGGAAACTTAGACAAAGTGTTGGAGCACTTCTTAGGCCCAAAGAGCTTCCTTCGAACACAAAAGCCGCAGGATATCTACGATGATCTCGTAAAACGAATGGAAGACTCTGCACTGAAGGTAGAGAAAAGTGTTCGTGGTCGTCGCTCTATTAAGTCTGATGTCGATAACTTTGACAAGCAAGTAAGTAGAAATAATTCTAAAACCAAGTTATAAATTTTTTGGTTTATAAAAGTATTTTTTTAAATTTCCGTTAACGCAAATAAATTTTTACGAGTTTGTGTATTGTAAAGCTGATATTTCGACTCCATCATAATGATGAATCAATGTCATAAATTAAACAACTTTATCTCCCAGATAAAAGGAAAAGTAGTCAACTATAACAACGAACTGGATTTGGACGTGTACCTAAAGCTATTCGGTACCGACGCTATATTCTTGTCTCTCGGAGACGATAAAGGCTTCAATGCTGACAACATTCTGGATCAATTCCTCAAGCTCTTGAACGACGGCATGAATAAGATCAAGAGGTTCCAGGTAAGTGCGAAAATGATTCTGCTTTTCTGGATTTATAGTTACTATGGATTCACATTTACCCATTAAATAATTAAATAGAGGGAAAGCCGCATATGATTTGATATTTTCATTGCAGCAAGAAGTCCGTGGTCATCTTCTATTCTTGGATGCTGAACTCTCTTACCCAACATCGACTGGTCTTCCTCTGAAACTGGACTTGGTTGGAGCAGCTACTGCCCGAGTCGAGGTCGCAACAAGCATCGACGTTAAGGAATGCCTTAAATCACCCGAAAACTCCAAAGTCGATATCAAACTTGTCCCTAGCTCAGATGTCGAAATCACTGGACTGTTCTTCGTAGATGCTGATGCTGTTGCCGCCGGTCTGAAAGTAATTTCGAACTTACACTCCTCAACAGGAGGCCACCTGATTGCGAAGCTCATTGAAGGTGGTCGTGGAATCGACCTCCAATTCGCCCTTCCAATAGACAAGCAGGAAATCGTATCTGCTTCGAGTGATGTCGTTTACTTCTCAGCAGAAAAAGGTTGCTTGGAGAAACAAACTCCTGCTGTTGTTGAAAAGGGCAAGAGTTACGCAGAATGCTTTGATCAGCTATCTCCAGTACTCGGACTTACATTGTGTGGCGAATTATCTCTGCCATTCTCAGTATCTGGTGAGATTTTCTTTATAAAATATTGTACAATTTTATTTATATACTTACCTAATTCAAAATCTTATATCTTATAATACAAAATAAAATGTATTTTAGGACCTGAAGCACAAAACTCAATTTCGAAGTTCATGGCCCGCTTCCCGCTCACTGGACCTGCTAAAGTGAAATTAGTTTTGGAAAAGAACGATTTACGAGGCTACCACATTAAAGGAGTTGTCCGATCTGATCCTAAGCGTTTAGGCTTTGAACTGTTGTTCGATGCGGAAGGTAAGATTTGACATTCATTTATTTTTGAAAGTATGCGAAATTTCAATATTTTCTTTGAATGTATAGAACATAAAAGAGTCTTTCAATCTACAGGTTCTAAGAATCGTCGTGCTGAACTCCACGGAGACTTTATTAACGCCGATGATGAAAAGACGATTAAATTATCTTTTGATTCTCCAATCAAGACGCTGTACGGTCAAGCATCATTATTCACTAAGCCGTCTGAATATGCCTTAATGTTGAAAGGAAAGTTAGATAATTACGAATACTACGGAAGAGCTGGCTTCAATATACAAGGAAATGACAGAAGGAGCGTGTTTAAACCTGTTATTGAATACCAATTACCAGGAGAGAATGGTAAACAAGTGTTAAAGGTTGATGGGCAGATAGTAAAGGAATTGAACGGACCAAAGATCAGTTACAACTTAGAAGGAGTTAAGGTAAAACATCTACAGTTTTTTTAAATAGCTCTCTAGAAACCACAACCGGAACAATTGCGACTCATTTTAAAAGATGTAAATTTTAACAAAGTTTAAGCAAATCTAAGCTAATATTTTTGATGGTGTAACTTTTCAGTCACGTTAAAAATATTTTTTCAACCTTTCTTTTACCTTTTATTTAGATAAACATACCGAAATCGAATGAACCAATCTTCGTGGATGGTCACTTCAGTCAAGAACCTAAGATCATAGACCTAGACTTGAAGGCCAAACAAGGCCAGCACAGTATGTTGGCACTCTTCTTTAATCTAAAAGGTTATGACTTCAAGACTGAATTCCAAAATACACTAAATCCCTACATCAATTTCAAGATAAATGGTCATATTGAAAATGTTGGCCCAGTAAGTATAAATTAATTTACTTTTCTCGTCAAGAGTTATTTAATATCAAGATTATAAATTGACGCTGACTCTATGTGGCGATGAGATCTATGATTATAAAGCACATACAATAACTATCGCATCGACTTAATTTTTTTCAATAAAAAGTGTTGTAAAGTATATAAGGTTTTCAACACCTATATTATACCCTTTCAGATTTATCACAATGATTTGGAGCTATGCTATGGTGATTTCAATAATCCCCAAAACAAAATCATAATTGGACAACTCTACAAATATTACAAGAAATCTAACAATGAATTCAGTGTCATAACTAAGAACAAATGTAAGTAAAATATGTAGTTATATCTAAGTGCTTAAACAATTTGTGAAGAAAAATTGTTGAAAAAAAAATTTTTTTTTGCAGTTGAAGTTCTCGCTGTACCCATGAAGTTAAAATTTGATGCTGAAGTGGACCCCAAAAAGTTAGAACTTGACCTAGAAGGTGAATATGTTGACAAGAAAGCTGATTTTGAAGTAGAAGCTAGAACACATATAAAGAAGCCTGGAGACTACAGCATTAAAATCAAGGGTGAACTCGATAAACATGGATTGGAGGCCTTTGCTAAGAGAGACATAGTTTCAGCGGACAAATCGAATGTTGAAAACTATATTCATTTCAAAAACTTTGGCAAATATGAACTCACCGGTTCAGTTTTACACAGGACTAAAGCTAATGATGTAAATGTTGGTGCAATTGGACACATAAAGATCTCTGGCGGCGGCAAGAACGAAGACATCAAGTAAGTTAACACTCCTAAAATAACCCTTGAAATTGTTACATTTTTTTATAGTACACTCATTCTAGAGCAGCTGCACTTAGAATACTTAAACAAAAACCTGCTATAATTTAAACTTTAGCTTTTTTAACATTCAATTGATTTGAATTTCGTTGTCATCAGATTCGACATTGGAATGATCGAGAACACCAACTTATACTCATCTCATGCAAAGATTGGAAGTAGCAAAGGAGATATACTTGACTACCTTCTTAAGATCACCAGAGGCCCCAACGCTAATGGACAGCTTAAATTCATCCTGAAAGATGCAATTTCTGCCACTGGACAATTTAAAGTCACTGACAATGACGGAAAAGGCAATGGCGTTCTCATCGTCGACTTCAAAAAGGTAAACAACTTAAAAAAACTGAAATATTTCATTGTGACTAAATAATATTTGAAATTACGCTTGCTGATTGATATTCGTCAATTTCTTATCTATCTTTCGCATCCATTTTCAAATATCTTAGTTGTTTTCTTTTTAATTTGGAAACGTCTTTAAGAAAAGGTTTCTACGAAAACCAACCGTTTTAAATAATAAATTACAGGGAGGCCGCAAAATTAAGGGAGATGTGAAGTTCATCGCCAAAGATCCCATCTTCAACGCTGACATCGATCTCTTCCTCAACTTCGAGAAGGACAATAACGACAAGCTCCGCTTCAGCACGAACAACAAGAGATCAGCCAACCTTCTGGATTCTAAGTACGTTTATAAGTTCACCATAAAGTTCCATGCCTCTGTTTTAAATAAAAATACTATAAAAAATATATTTCAAATGCTTTGTACAAAGCAAAATTAGTCTCATAATTTATTCATTGTTAAATTGGGCTGCATTGAAAATTTTTACCCTTAAGTCATCCTTTATGTTAATTATAGTATTTGAATAAAAACTGTTTGTTATGTACATTAAAATTCGTTGGCCATCGTTACAGGAACAAACTGGATTATGCCGGTAAAAAGAGCGAATTGAACATTCACCAAGATGGCTCTCCTACTGAATCTGGTAAAGCAAACAGCTTGGTCGAACTCTGCTTGCCTAGTGGAAGATGCATCACTCTGAAAGTCGATAGAGACATAACTATCAAGAACGATGTACGTATGAAAAACGATATAATTATAATAAAGCGAAAAACTCCCTCTTAGAGTTTAACTTAAATCAAATATAAAGATACTACTTAATTTAATAACTTAGTGATTACAAAAACGATTTTCCTAAATTTAAGACAAAGAAATTTCAGAACTCCTAAAATAGCATCAAAACCAATTCTTACTTTCTTTTTTTTCAGTAAAAGCACTATTAACTTAAATCATAATGTATTTAGCTTGGTAATGTTTTCATTTTTTTGCAGGTTTACGACGGCAACGCGGAGGTTATCCTTTCAGATTGTCCCACACGTGGTGCTGCTGGCTCTACCATCAGATACAAGACTAAGATTTCCAACTGCAACTTCGAAAAGAACGTGGTCGATATTGATGGCCAGTTCGAATTCAAACTCAAAGATGGCGGAAACATCGAAAACACTTTCGTTTTCAAAAATGTTCCTAAAGGCGATAAGTCTGACTTCTCTTTCGATGTAAGTTTTTTTATGAGCTTACTTAAAGTTACAGTTTAGTGACAAAATGTGTTCGAAATTCTGTCTCTCAATAAGCCTGGAGCGTAATCGTTTCTATTAAAAAATGACCAATTCTTAGCGCCATCTATTTTTGAAATTAAATTTAGTTAGTGCACTTTTTCTTCGTATAAAATTTGAGTCTTCTTACACTCGTACGTTATTCTAATGGTACCAAAAGTCGACCCATTTACCTATTAATATTTATTTCTTTTTTATAGGGTCATGTAAAAGGCAGTTTAGTGCCCAAACCGATGTCTCTAGTCGCCAGTGCGACATACTCTGAGTTGCTTGAAAGTGACGACAAGTATCGCATGAAGGCCAGCTACGGTGACGATATATTTGCGGAAGTCGTCGGCACTTTCGTTATGCAACTGCCAGAAAAGGGAGACAGGAAGTGAGTTATCGTGTAATTAGTTCTAGAACACACTATGACACTACAAACTTTTTGGGATCAAGTATATAAAACTGTACTTACAGTATAATATTCTGGCTCATCCCTTTTTACGACAGTATCATCAGTCGTTTCTATATTCACAATAAGTAATTTATTCAAATCTGTTAATACGCCAAATATTTATGATGCTTGTAAATATTTTCTAAACCAGGTATTTGGATGACTACACCGTAACAATCCGCCTGCCAATTGAGCAAGCTCATGACATCAAATGGATCTCCACCTTCCTCTACCAGCAGCCTGAAAACAAGGATGCTGAAGTAAGTAGCTTCAACGTTTCTAATAAGAAGTTACTACATAGACAAATAATGAGTTCCTACATACCATAATGTGACTTACTAATTAATAATAATACTGTATAGGGATCAAAACTGTACATTTACCACTTTCTGGAAAATTTTAATACCTCATTAAAGAGAACAAAACTATTTTTAGTTTCATTGTCTTTTTATTTCTAGGTAACGTTGATCGAGTCCGTTCAAATCAACGGTGATGTCTACAAACTGGACGCAAATGGCAAATTTGGTCTCAAAGCCGGTAACACCAAAGTTAAAATACTGGTGCCTCATAACGATCCTCTGATCCTCGATGCCAACTACCAAGCCAACCTCGAAGGTGAATACCCAATTATTAACACTTATATTATCACCTTTAGAGACATTCAAGTCAAGTTCAAATCAGATTTTACCTATACTTTAAGGGTTTTTTTTTTCACAAATGATCAGTTTCATCATCATCTAAGTAAAATGCCTTCATTGCAATTTTTGTATTATTATCCTTGAAATTGGTAATCTGTGATAATTCTAATAACATGGAGAAACTAAATTCTCAGGTGAAACAAAGTCTGGCAACGTGGAGCTAAAGGCCCAATACGGCAAAGGCAAGACTGCGACGGTAGGTGCTCGTGCCTCTGTGGCGCCCCAACACTCTGAGTTCAAACTCTCCGCCAATGCCCCTCAAGCTGATAAATTCAAAAGATTTGAGGTCAACTTCAACACAAAGGTAAGAATCTCCAGTACTGTACTTTCACCTACTTTGTCAACTATTATGATGCAATAAAAGGCAAGAATGATTTCATATGAAACTATTATCCGATCCCATCTATATTATCGTTACCTAAATATCTACCTACTTAAATAATACTTACCTACTTATTTGCCTCTGAAACTATAAAACTTTATTCTAAAAAATACGATAACTTATTTAGGAGTGGTCGAATGAGTTCACAGTTATACTCGTTCAATAATGTTAAGATTTACATCATCTGATTCTGACTAATACATTTTCACCAGAAACCGAACCAGGACACCGTTAGTACGGCACTCGTGGTGGACGCTGATGGTCGTATCTACAAGTCTGACAGCTTGATCGTCTACTCAAAGTCCAGCCCAGTTTTTGATCTCAAGTTCACAAACCCTGACAGTCCCAAACAGAGCCGGTAAGTGATCATAAAAAATAAAGCTGTAATAAGAAACAACAGGTTGAAAAATCAAGTTATTATTTATTGGCCACTTGAGTCGCCTTGTGAACCAAAGAGATCCTGTAAAAATAAAAATAAAGTGACTCAAAATTGACTCCAAAATTCTGTGATTCCAGAGTCTTAGTGAAAGGCATGACCATGAGCTCATCACAAGGCAAATTAGAAATGAAGGTAGAAAACATTTACGACTTCAATTTGGACATGAACGCAGAAGGAAGCTTCCAGAAAGATAACATAGCTTTGAAGTACCAGGGCAACTCAGATAAATTGGGAATGAAGAACTATTTATTGGACATTTCCAGCAAAGACGCTGGTAATGGCAAGAGGCTGGAATTCACTGCTTCGAACGATAATAAGAACATACTGAGCGGCAGGTAGGTTTTGTTTTAGATCTGTTTCTAATTATTTTATGCTGATGATCTGCTGCATTCTTATCAATTTCTTCTTCCACAGTACCTCATTCATCAGCAAGCAGGAGGGCCCGAAGACCATCATTGAAGGCTCTGGCTCCGTGACCATCAAGGACCAACAGAAACCCGCTAACTTTAAATACATTCGCACCCTTCTCACTGAGGGTAATGAACAAGGTGTTGAGGTAATAAATTCAGTTTTATCATATTTCCTACATTTCACTTTACAATCACTTACTATCTTTCTGAGTCATTTCGTAAAATGTAAAGTTAAATTAAAGTAGAAATTATTTAATGTTTCAAAATTAGAAAACTGGATGGTGAGTATTTTCACGTATTTTTCATTAACAATTTTACAATTTAATTGTTCAGAAAAAGAAACAGTACGGCAAACTCACACAAGTTTGCAACAATAAACATTTCTATAAACAGACAAATGTAGTTCTATAGCTGATTTAACATTGACTAACCTGGGTAATTTAACCCTCAGACTTTCATGAATCTCGCCATCGGAGACCGTAGCTACGTGGCTGAATCTCGCGTCACCAACATGGAATACAAAAACTCTGTCGTGTTCTGCGAGGAAAAGAAACAATGTGCGCACGCCGACATCATCTCCAAGATCAATATACAGAGTAAGTAAACTTCATTGACAATAATTATTCATTAGTGGAACTTGAAATTCTTCCTCAGTAAAAATATACAAATGTTTTGTGGTCAATTGAAATGTTAAAACTATCTTAGTTTTATGCCATACCATAGTTTCTACATTAACTAATATAAATTCGTCAAAGTCATTAACAAAAAACAAAGTCCTTAAAAAAATATTTCCCTTAGACGTGTCCAAAATTTGCTTCACCTTGTAGATCTCTTCCTATTGATTTAACTTTTGTCACTAGTCTGAAGACCTTTAGAAAGCCATCAATAAAACGGTAAAAGTCATACATGATTTTAAATAGCAAAGTTGAAAATAAAGATGTTTTTTGCAGAAGCTGGATTGGTTCAACATTTGGTAAACGTTGGCTTCGATCTCCGCAAGCTAGGCTTCGCGCCCGAGTTCGGTCTACAGATCAAGAACGAGTTCTCAGAGAAGAAATTCCCGCAATACGACTTGAACCTTCACATCAACAAGGAAGACAAGAAGTATCATCTGCACGTGTACAGCCAACCTGACTTTGGCAGTAAGAATCTGTTTCTGATTATAAAACTCTTCATTTCCTACATTTTCTCACAAATAAAGTTTATAAATGTATTTTAGTATTAACCATATTTCCATACAACTATCAATTGATTCTCGCGATGTAAGGACACCTATCTAATGAAATATTTTGTCCTCAACCAAAGTACTTAATTTGAAATGATACAATTAAGAAACTCAGTGATAAATTCAATGAAATCAAAAATTACAGGGCATTCAAAAAAGTTGTACCTAAACTAAAAGTTATCAAAGACAATTACTAAGAACTTGCTACCTTCGCAGAATTCCCAGCGGGTATCACCGTGACCTTGCCCCAAAGAGTATTGGCCCTGGAATCTCTAGTCCAGTACCCGACTGACAAGAGCTTACCTTTCCCCGTAAGTGGGGAGATTTCCCTGTACCCTGACAAGAACAGGCCGCAGCAGAAGACCGGTGCGAGGTTCATAATAAACCTGTCAACCAGTGACAACCAGGGAGCTGCCATCGCCGAATTTGGCTTCAGTCATCCTAAATTGGGCAGGGTTTGTAATTTGCAATTAGAACATAATTAACTACTGGAAACATTTTTATGGCACGCACATTACATTTGTTTTTGAGCCATAAATGCCATGGTTAGTCAAAGTTTTAATTACTCGAATAAAGTGGGTTTCAAGTGTATTTCTTGGCATGCTTTATAATTCAGATGGCTTGACGAATTTGAAAATGACATAAGTTTTCTTCTCAAGATGTTACAATGTCTAGTCCTTTGCTTATGGTAGGCGATATTTTCCAGGAGGCAACATTGAAACTGCGTGGTAAGCTCCAGAGACCAGATGAAAAGACTCTGCTGATTGAAACCACAGCCACTGCCTGCCACCCCAGCCTCGGAGGCGTAAGTATTCGAAATACTGTAATACTATGCAAAAATCCCAAAATGGAACCATGAACTGGGCACAATCAGCCTTGATCTGCTTCTTTATCTAATATTAATCTAGAAAAATTTCATTTGTCCTCATTAATTTAGCCCTCATTAATTTAATAGAATGACAATACAAATAAAACAGTCCACTATAGAAAGCGTTATAAAATTTTTCATCAATGTGAATATAATTAATGTAAAACTTTTTCTTCCAGGACCGCGAACAAAAGTTCTACTTGGAAGTAAATCCAGTGCACATCAAATCTTACGTGAGTATTGTCGCAAAACTTAGAATGGCGCGAATTTCTCATAAATATACTAATCAGCACACCATTTGAAACTTACACGCAATTAAAATATTTTCAGAGAAGTCCGAATTTTTTATTTATTATGCTTGCTTAAGCAATCGCCGATTTTAATTTGAATTCTGGATTAGGATTAAGCTTCATTCAAACCTTTGCAGCTTGAGACACCAATTGTGAAAGTATTTGACATCGAAGGCAGTGCCATCCTCAAGGACAACCTGCAACAAGGAGAAGTAACATTCTGTCTTCTGGAAGGCAAACCTGTCATCTTCAAGGCTATCGCTAAAGACTTCCAATACTACGAATTTACTACCGGATACAGTGGTAAGTTTGTCAGCCAAAAGACTCTGACCGCTTTGGTGTTTATAAGAAGTCCTAAAACAATAATACTTACGCGCATTCTTTTTTTCCTTTTGAATATTAATGCAAACCCTCAATTCTATTCAGTTTAGCCAATGATATTTAATATCCTTAAAAAAACCGAAAAAGTGTTCGGTACTACATTGCATGCATCATTTTCGACTTTACGATAAATATTTGCCGTCTCATTTGTACTCTAAACAACATTAATCACACGTCTGTTTCTCTTTGTATAATTTAATACTTCATCGAATTTAATGTTCTTCTCTCATCAGACGAGAAAGAGCGCAAGCTTTCCATCATCGGTCGCATCGAACCGGAGAAGCGAATGGAATTATCCGCAGACATCATCTTCCCTGGACAAAAGAAAAACATCGCTCATGGCGCCCTCTACTTGGACAAGGACAACCTCGTCAAGAGCGACTATGGTGTCTCGAAAGAAAACTTTGACTACTTCATCGTAAGTTTTGCCATAAAGACTAAATAACACTTTTTACTGCTCTTAATGAACGAGGTTCTAGTGTTGAATTTCCAGCAGAGTTTTGATGATAAAGATAATAATTAGTAGTTCTTTGTAGTAATAATAGTTCGTATTTACTAATTTGGAATTTTGCATAACTTTTTTCATTCAGAAAGCCCTGAGGAATGACGTAACGACTCTAGAGACTAGAGTGAAAGCTCTAGGTGAGAAGGCTAGTGAGGAGTTGAAGAAGGTGGCGAAACGCATCGAGCCAACAATCAAAGAGCTGGAACAGGCTTACGAAGCTGACTTCCAGAAGCTGATCCAAGAAATCACCAACGATCAGACCTTGAAGGAGATCTCGGAATCTTTGTAAGTTGAAAGTTTTTTAAAAACAAAAATTCATAAAACAGAATACACGCAGTGCAAGGAAGTTAAGAAAATGTTCCTCCTTTGAGGGTGATCTTAAGTAACATTTTTGTTAGATATAACTTTATATCTAGTTCACCTATGATTATATAAGAAACACTTAGTTTTAGTTACAATTAAATTTGCAAGTAAATTCAGAGTGTAATGTAATTATACATTTTGTAGGAAACACATTATCCAATTAGTAGCGAAGATGATCGATGATGTAGTGAGGGTGACGAAGCCGATCGTTGACAAGATTAACCAGGACTTCAAGGACCTGACCAATAAGATCGTGGAAATGTACGAGAAGCAGGTGAGACTATACTTTACTTTGCATACATTTCAATCTTTGTAGATGATGTTACAACAATAGACGCTAAATATTTTATATACTTTAAAATTATTATCATGTATAATCAAATACATCGGACCAAAAATATCTCAAATTTCAACAGTTCAAGTCTTCTACATTTGCTATATTTCATCATACATATTTTTTTATAAATTAACCGCAGCGTGGAAATATTTCCATATATACAGTGACCACTTTACCGTTAAAACCACGATAGCTGCTTGATTCCTAGTTTATACATTCCAATATCAAGCATAAATCCCAAAATACCACTCTCTAATAATGTTGCTTTAATTCCAATTCAAGTCCTAAATTGTCTAATTCGAGTAAATTATTTTGACTCGAAGAATCTGCTTAATTATTTGAGATCTTTCCCTTCATAAGGTGGAACCACAAATCAAGCAATTGTACGACAACATCTCGAAAGTGTTGCGTGAAACCTTAGACGCAGTCGTTGACGCCGGCACCTACTACGTCGCCTTGGTAACAGACTTCATTGAGAAACACAAGCCCGAAATTCAGGAGCTTACCAACACTTTCACTGAGATCTTTAAGGGTAAGTTTTGACATCAAAAGCATTATCATTCGTTTCTACAACATTGTTAACATTACCTCTACTTAATTCTGTGTTACCTCTATCTCTGCCAAAAATTTTTATCATGCAGAGAAACGTTTCCATTACTTGCTGGCATTGCAATAATTCGAGTTTTCCATATTGCCTCTTTGCAGACTTGACGAGAATCCTAGTAGCCCAACTCAAGGAATGGCGCGCAAAGATTACAGCTGTCCTTTCAGACCTAGCCGGTCAGATCAAAGAACTGCCCATAGTGTCCTTCATCAAGGAGAAGGTGAGTAATGTCAATCAACTCAAATATTTGCAATACCGGTCCCTTGCCTAATTCTGACGATAATGGTTTTAGTTATTTTCATGACAAGGCAAAGGTATTTTTGTATGTATGTAACTGTTCAAACTACATTTATGTTTTTGAATTTGTATTTAGGTTTTTGAATTTTTAGCTTTGTTTAAATGTTTGTCATTTATAAAAATTCTTGATGATAAAATGTCCTACAACTTATAATCCGACCCTTGTTCTTTTAGGATAAACAAACCACTATGACGTTTTTCTGCATAAAAATATACTTTTGTATCTAGCCGCTAGGACGATCGCTTTAACATTGTATCTATATGAAAAATATGCCTGTGTTTTAGTGGCAAGAATTGTCGATTCCGCAACAAATCCTGAACATTGTGAAGGAGATCCACAAGACCGTTCATGACATCCTGCCCACTGAGGAAGTGAAGAGCTTCGCTGATGCTCTCTTCCAATACATTGAGAAGGTATGGTCTTTCACTACTATATACCTATGAATTTTCTTTCTCGATAGAGGTTTTCGCTTTTTAGTAGATAACAGAGTTTGTAAAAATTCGACGTTGCTCTATACTTTAAAAAATACTTTGCTTTTAAAACCTATTTGGTTTCCAAAAAAAAATATGGTATTCAATTGTACGTATAAAGAAAAGAGAAGAAAGAAAGTAGTCCTAAACAATTACTAGTAACAGAATCTTAGCCAATTACCTTAAAAAACTACTCGAATAATCTTAAACAAGTAACTAGTGAAATAGCAGAATGAATTTTAAGCGTAAATGACTTAAAATTGCAGAAACTGAACCAGCAGAAGGTAGATGACGCGGCAGAGCTCCGCGTGGTGTACGAGAAGCTGGTGGCCGCCGTCTCCTCGCTGTTCAAGTTTGTGAAGAACCAACTCAATGACCTCGGCGTCACCAACGTGCCCATGATCAACAGTGTAAGTTACAAGAAAGTAACACTGTAGGAATTTTAGAAGAAATTAAAAGAACGTGTATCGTTTAGCTAAAGAGTAAATGCTGTATACAAAGAAGTAATTCATAACTCATCTATATTTAAGTAGATCTAAATATTATACTATAAGTTCATCATTATCCATAAATTGGAAATAGATGTACAAGTTGTCTCGTGAAAATGAAACATGAATTTTATTGACATATCCACATTTTTCCACAGCTGCCATTCATTGGTCCTTCCGCAATCACTGCTCCGACATTCGGAGGCTCAGTTTCCTTCAGCTTGCTCAACCAGCTGATTCGCGGCGACATTCCCAACCCGATTGAACTTATCAAAGCATACAGGCCGCGCTCGCTCAACCCACTTGACGAGATACCCGCCAAATGTAAGTCTATTAAAGTCTTTTTAACATTTGCCATTTATAAACTTTACTCTTTATTCTTATTCAAATTTTTTATTTGTATTTCTGTTTATTGTTGTTATTACCAAATTGTAAATGTATTCTAAAAGCCCGAAATCACCTTCTTGAACTTACACCTAACACCTGTCTCCATCGTCATCTTAGTACGAGCGGTAGTCATCAATGGTCAGCACATCTTCACGTTCGACGGTCGCCACCTGACCTTCCCGGGCAGCTGCCGCTACACGCTGGTCCACGACCACGTCGACAGGAACTTCACCCTCATCTCCCAACTCCAGAACGGACAGCCCAAGGCTCTCATCCTGGTTGATAAGAGTGGTACTACTATTGAATTGAAGGACAATGGACAGGTAATTAACGTTTTTTACATCTCTACAATTTGTGACATTTCAAAGAATTATTATTACAAGCTTTTATTTAGTTTCACCTGTCCGGTGTTTGTAATGAAATCTTGCAAGCTAAATTTCACCCACTTTCCGGTGTCCGATTGAGCTAAAATTTTACACACTTGTCCAGTTCTGATGACAATGCATGTTTATAATAAGCATGATGTGATACTTCTACGAGGATTGGCTCCAAACGATTGAACTCCTCAACAGTTAACAGTAGGGACTTCAAATTTTGCATTTTAACTTTTTAGTTCTTTTTCTTATTAACAAGTAATAAAAGCTTGTTTAAAAAAATATTTTTTAATTTTACTTGTTTCTTGTTTAACTGACATGCTTAAAGATAAGCTTGACAGAAATTTATGTCTAACATAAAACCCAATCTATTTGTTGTAGGTTGCTTTGATATCGATGTTGTTAGATTTTAACTACATTCCATAATTATAATCAGCTAGATAAACTTACATGGTTATTATTGCTCTACCTCATTAAATTGCAGCTGAAAAACCCCTTTCATTTTTGTCAATTATTTCACTGTGTAAACTTTATCCAGGTGGCACTAAACGGCGCCGTCCACGGATTCCCGGTCATCGAAAAAGACGTGTTCGCGTTCAGACAAACCAACGGCCGCGTCGGACTCGGATCTCGCTATGGACTTATGGCCTTCTGTACCAGCAAACTTGAGGTCAGTCTTCGGTAGTGGAAATAGTGCATAGTGATAGAAGTAACAGAATTTACTGACCAATTAACGGTCCCCTCTACAGTCTTAGTTGAGGTTTGTTACGATGTCCATGGGTATGCCATAAAAAAGGTTAGTTAACAAAAGAAGTAAAGCGACTTTTGCATTGTATGTTAAAATTGTTTTTAAATAACGCCTGAATCCAACTCCAGAATCATCATGTAAAAGCAGTATGTGGTCATTCAACTCGTATTTTTTCTAAAAGACTATTCTTTAATAACACTAACATTCCTTCCTAAACAGGTGTGCTACATCGAAGTAAATGGTTTCTACCTCGGCAAGATCCGTGGTCTTCTCGGAGATGGAAACAATGAACCGTTCGATGACTTCAGGCTGCCCAACGGCAAGGTAAGACACATTTCTATCAGTTAACTAAACCCCTAAATATTGGAAGGATTCTTTCTCATCTAATTATTTGTAAAATCATCATCTTATTTGTAAAAAAAAAAGTTGTTCACCAGAGGCGAATTCTGTTGCCCTTTTTCCTACCTTTCCTTCATGGTTCATGAACAACATTATTATTACAAGAATCCATATTATTATTTTCTGTATCACCTTGTATTCCCAGATCTCAACATCAGAGAGCGAGTTCGGCAACTCCTACCGCTTGGCCTCAAGCTGCCCGCAAGTGAAGACCCCGGAACACTCGCACCATCAACACGTGATGCCACTCCCGGCGGCTTGTGAGGCTGTCTTCGGAGGCATGTCTCCGCTCCGACCCCTGTCTCTATTCCTAGATATTACGCCTTTCAGGTACAACATCAATAACTATTATTATCAATAACATCAATAATTACAGCAATTATTCAACATGACATCAAACTTAAACAATTATATTCGTTGCAAAAACGATATCTAGAAATACAATAGAGGACATACAATAAAAAAACTGAAACCCGACTACGAAAATAAAAGGCTCTTAACTAAGAAAATATTGATAGAAAACAGTTAGTGAAGATTTTAAGACCAGGAAACAACATACATATTTTTGAAATGTGCTAATTATGCCCTTTCATTTGATACCAAACACGGTATAGTCAGAAAAACTTTTATTTTTTATTCACGACTTTTTGGCCTCCAGAAGGCGCCATATGCAATTTTATATAATTTTATGTAGCCTATAACCAGCGGAATTACGAGAAGCTTCTAATGATACCCCACTTATCAAATTATAACTAGTAGTTTAGGGAGTTAGTGGGGGAACAGATGAACATTCATACAAACATACATACACACATACATACCGGTCAAAATCATAACCCTCGTATTGGCTTCGCCGTAGTCGGGCAAAAATTGGAGAATCACTTATAAACCGGAACTATTACTTGAAAACTTGATAAAAGATTGTCTTCATACGAATACTCTTCTATCTCTAGACAAGCGTGCATCCACGCGGTGACCGGCGACGATGATGCTGCCTATCACCAAGCCTGTGACCTCGCCCGAGGCTACGCCGCGCTGGCCCTCACTGGCATGCTACCAGCCATCTTGCCAGACCGTTGTGTCAAATGCACAGATGCTGATTCACCGAAAGCAATCGGCGACACATACGAGGTTAAACTACCCACCAACCAAGCCGATATCATCGTTGTCGTTGAAATTACCAAGGTAACACTTCACGACCCTTTCTTTTTATATTGCATACGTATGACGTCACAGCTATTCTGTACTATTAAATCAGATTATAGTGTGCTTTAATATTAATTTGCTTCTTTTTTGAGTCAACACACAATATTTATAAAGTTTTATTGATGATCCGAAAAATGTTTCTTTTTTTATACCATATGAAGTTTATAATAATGTTTCTAAAGTTTGATATTTTTTGGTAACAGGGCAACGAAAAGCTGTATAAGGAAGTTGTAGTCCCACTAGTTGGAATGCTGGTCGACAACTTCAAGAGCAAACGCATCACCGACATCAAAGTGTACCTCGTAGGTGTCACTTCGGAGTATCCATACCCCATCATCTACGACACTGACCGTAAGTGTTTCGCTGTTTACAAACAATTTCATAATTTAAGGAATATAAACAGTTTAATAAATATTGTTCTAATATTTTCTAGCGAAACTGAAACAACCTAAGATCCAGTTCACGGATGAGAGCCACTATGACTTCCTTAAGCCCATCGACCTGCATTCACCAACCCTCAACCGATACGAAGTGATTGCGGTCAACATTATCAACGATATCAAACAGAAATTTGGTAATTACTATCACTACAATTTTAACGTCTTGACGAATTCAGTCGTCATACATAGTCATAACGAAATTGCAGATTAGATCAAGTTACACATAAAATTAGATTCTACTAGTTAATTTGGTTAGTATGTGTAAATTGCCAAATTAAAGTTAGCAATGGTCCAAATGTGGTTGGCCCCAATCTATTAACGGCTAGTCAGCACAGGTCTATCCTCATAACTGAGGAGGTCTAGAGTATTCTTCCAGTCAGCTTCAATGCCGATTGATTGACGGTTTATTAGCCATCAGGGCGGTTCAATGCCGATTGGCGGAGGCTATATATTGTATATGGTATAAGGGTCATTGATATGGCTTTAACGACTCTCACTCAATGACAGTAGCTGCGACCGATAGCTTAACTTGCCTTCTGACTCACAGCTCATGCAATTTGGCCACTAGTAATCGTTCTAAAATGAACTTGTATTATTTTTCAGGGCTATATAACGCAATGGTCACATATAATTCGATATTGGACCTGCCGTTGCGGCCTGGTGCAGTGAAACACTTCGTTGAGGCTGTCGAAGAACGGTGTGAAAGACATTTCTTTGGTGTAAGTATATCAATTTGGACCTAGTAAATATCTTATATAATATTCTTTTAATTATCTCAATTCATAAAGATCACTGAGAACAAACTTGTATGTTAGATTTGACGTCATCTTTTTGCGAGGCGCAGTTAATTCCGTATGCTCTAGTTTCAAAATTTTAATCGATTTCATTACTATAGCCTTAAAAAATTAAGGAGCTACATGCAAATCAGGAAACGCGATAAATGCGATAAACTTTGTTATTGTTAAACTTTATTATAGACGTTAACTTTATTAATAGCTTTGAAGAATTCGGAAGGTTTTGTAATCTGTGCTTTTTTATTCATTATCGATATATCTTCTAGATCGACCTTGCAATGCAGCTCGCATACGAAGGCAAACGAGCTAATGAAGCTATGACTCAAACACTCATCACAGGAACAGACGAGAAAATCAGTTTCGGAGGCAAACCTGTAACCCGTGAGTAACTTATTACTATAATTTCCTAAAAAAACATTTTACAATCTTTCTGCAATAGCCACCGCTAGTTTCCAAATAAAAATTATTGCAACAACCTTCCACCCTCAGTAAAATGGATTGGTGGAACGATTGAAAAAATATTTATTGTAGTGTTGATTTTTAACTTAACTTTACACGAGCTTTATCTTAATTTCTTTTTACAGTTGCACATAGGAGCATGGAGGCCAAACAAGGGCCCGTAGAGCTACCGGCCGACTCCTGCATAGAAACAATGTATAAGGTAAATGATTGATTTATTTTAGTAAACCCATCATTTGAATAGGAAAATGAGATCTCGCGTAAACAAAGAAAGAATGGAGTGTATAATGTATAGGTGAAAACGGAACATTTGTCACGTTACTAAAAGCCATCAGCAAAATGGAGTCCTAGAAAATATGACAAATTCTGTAATAAATTATTCCGAATCATCTTCTCTAGCAATTCCTTCCAATGTGACCAGAACAACACTAACACTAACTTCACAATTAAATTTTCTTCCAGCTGGACAGCTACCTGATCTCAGGTAAGTCGTTCTGCGCGCTGCCGCCGGAGCAGCAGAAACAAGTGCTGCAGCAGACGGTGAACGGTGCCACCAGCGGTCTGCTGCGGGAGAACCTCGTGCAGCAATGCGCATGCGTCTACGTTGACCCCTTCAGAGTGCGCTCTGTGTGTGTCACCAAGGAGAGGAAGATAGCTGTAAGTACAACTATTATTACTTAATTTTGTAAAGTAAACCTATTTATAACTATTATAATAATATAAAGAATAGGATCATAAGCCATGGGTTCTTAAATTCTTCGGTCTCTCTTAAACATTTAAATAAAAGCTAGTGTGAAACAGAGATATTAGTAGCAAATTGTATTTACGAATGCGCAAGATCACTTACCAAATTCTCAAGTCCGAATAAACGGTCATGACTAAACTTGTATAAATGTTCTCCAGTTATATCGAACATGATGGTTTGCAATCTTTAATTTATCTTTGTATTCCAGGGTCGCAGAAAGAAGTAAACAACAGACTGACATCGTACTGTGATCCAGCGACACCTACAATACTCTTAGTTATAATACCTAACAGGACTCTGACGTAACTAACACAATGATTCATTATTTAAAACTCTATAAGAATCTCATTTGTTTTCTCTCTTCATCAATAAGAATCTCATATTCATTGTAAATCTTACCGTTTTATCAGATTTCTCGTGATGTATTAATTTATTGTTGAGAATCTTACTTCGAAATGTTAAGGTTTTATGTTAAAATTTAGTTAGGTTATTGTTATTTTTTAGACATTTTTAGAATATTGGCTCCTTTATAACTTGTGCCGTGTCGTGTCCGTGTCGTTACGAGTCCGAATCGTATGTAGATGAACTGTTTTTATGAATAGTACTATTTATAGTGTAATACCAATTTCAGCGATAGGTATTATTGAAATAATCGAATTCATAATAAGAGTAATAAAAATTATGTTATTTAAAGTATTTTGTTTTATTGTGTCCATCTGTAATGAATTACTTATTTTAGGCATCAGAAAAAGTTTTTCTATTAGACTTGATGGAAGTGAACACATTATACTAAATATAAAAAAAAAACACACTTTCGATTGCAAATATTTTTTAATGAGAACTTGAACCATACGTTAAAGAAGTTTCAACTTTTCAAGTTACGAGTTAAAGATCTAACACCACTCTCTTTCTAACTTAAAGAAATATTAAAGGAAAAGAAAACAAACCAATTAAAAATATAAAAACATTCATTCTTAAACTGATATTAAAAGTAATACACATTCTGTGATCAGTAATTGTAACACGCTCGTCGCACCCACTTCATCCGCAGTCCTCGCTGAGACATGATCTTGACGGATGCTCCGATTGCCGCCTTCACAACCTCCTGGACCTGATACATAAAAACTATTGATTACAAGCGGCAAACTAATGTATGACTAGTTAGTGGATAGATAATTATAGTTAGATAGTAATAGAGGTTGGAAAACATCGTGAGGAAACCTGCACACCTGAAGTTTTCCATAAAGTTTTCAAAGGTGTGTGAAGTCTGCCAATCCGCACTTAGGCTAGTGTTGTGGACTATGGCCTGTACTCACTATGAGAGGAGACCCGAGTTTTATTTATAATAATAGGACACTTTATCGTACTGACATTATATTTCCCTACGAAGAAAAATCATAAGATACTGCTATCTTACAACCATTAAAAATAACAAAAGTAATACTTACACTGGACATTAGATTCTGTGCGTTAGACACTAAGGTATCCATTGCTTCCCTGCTCTCCTGAGTACCTGCAGGAACCATATTATTATCATTATTATGCTCGACATAGAAAGATTGCTTCAAGTAGTCGCCGTACGATTACGTGAAACGACTGTTTCAAACTATTCACGTATAACGATCAAACCGTACGTAACATGAAGTTGGAAAGTCTAAACTACTTCAAACAATCTCAATATGGTCGTTTAAAAATCCTCTACATTATTGAGGCCGTCGTAAGCTTAAGTAATCGATGCGTGCGATTGTAATCAAGTACACTCATAGTACGTGGATTGTTGCATATAAACGAACCTTTATTTCCCATGGAAGAACCCTTCACAGTGATCAGCATCTTCAGTTGACCGCTTATAGTCGGTATCTGCTCACACACTTGCATCAGATTCTGAAAAAAAACCGAAATCTCAATTTAATATTTTTTTTATTCGAGGATTGGAGGGTAGGGTAATAAAAAAATATTATATAGCCTGTCACTCCCAAAATGGAGTCAAATTTAATGACACCCCACAATGGTGAAATCCATCAAACAGCTTGCAGTAATGCCAAAAATGAACATACATAGGCTCGTAAAACTACCCTCTCTAACGCAATTAGGTGAACGATGAACGAACACTATGGACATACATAAGCTCGTACCTTCCTTCTAACCCAATCAGGTGAACGCTGAACGAACGTTAACACACTCATGCCCCCGCAGTAGGATTCCCTGTGTCGCGGGTGGCATGGACAACACAAATAAAATAACACATCACTAACACCCATGACCCGAGAACAAACATTTATTTGTCACATAAATATATGCCCTGGCCGGGGATCGAACCCTGGGCCCCTCACTTCGAAGTTAGAGTCACTACCAACTAGGCTACGAGGTCGTCAGGCAAAAATATTGTGTAACTAAAGTCCTAAAGAACTCAATAAATGAAGTACAGTCAGCGACATACAGTTCTGATTCTCATGTCGGTACACTCGAGCGCTAATTTCCGCGCCAGTGCCGCCACCTGGTGAGACGACGACACGATGTCCTTGGACGTTGACAGCAACTCGCATTTACGTTCTGGTGATAAAGATAAATAGGTAAGTATTATAAAAATGACCTGGAACAGACGATTATAAGAGCTATTCTCAAACGCCCGTTACGTTCGGGCGCCATGAACGTCAGAAATGAGCACATGCCATTTCATTTTTCCGGTCAAGTCACAAAATGTTGCCAACATGGAAAAACATTATTGTAACAATTTTATCACTGCTAACAAACGTAAAGTATGGAACTGACCAGGGGAGGATCTACCTAAGGACTTCTTGGACTTATTAAAATTCAAAATTATCATTAGAATTTGTTAGTTCACTTTACTACACATCACCATAGAAAACAGAGCCCTCCCCCAATAGTATCAGCCCAGGGCCCCACAAAGTGACGATCTGCTTCTAAAACTGACCAGAGTTCATGTAGTCGGACAGTCTCGCCATCTGCACGGCCATCCGCTTGGCGACGGCCACGATCTCGTTGTCTCTGGCGGACCACTCGCGCACCGCCGCGTGCAGGTCCAGCGCTGCAGCCTGACACACACACACACACATTACGTTACTATACCATCATTATAGACCCTACTTCAGGTACTTAATGTAAGAATAGTATAACCTATTGTATAATCATAAGCTAAGTTAATGTTTCTTCTTGTTCTTTTTCTTTTTTTCGTCTTCACATATAAAATAAAGTTTTCGACAAGGGGTAAATGAAAAAAATGCAGGCATAAATGTAGGTATCATTGATACCCATAATGAATTTGAAGACTATTACATTCTTATGTAACAGTGCCAATTTATATTCCTTGCATTACCTTGGCACAGTTATGTCAGTGACAAATTTATTTCCAATTTTATTAATAAAAAATCTATCGCACCGTCCCACAAGGACCTTAATAATAGGAATAGTAAATTAACTTACGTAAATAGGTTGATCCGGCTCCGGTTGCTTCTGGAAGATATTTTCACCTCCCAGGAATGACTCCACTTCTCCAGTCGTTCGTAAGATCTAAAATTACAGTTTACTTTTTACTTATCGATGTTTTGATAAGATTAACTACCTAGAGGGCACATAATACACACCAAGATGATAATCAATTTTTTTTTATAAATTATAAACGATCATGAAAAATTTCAAACAGGAAATAAGAGTACTATGTATACTTTTGTTTCTTTCCACCCTGTGAATTGACAGTAGGACTCCAAAGACAAAACATGTGGCTTCAACCCATTGACGGCCCACTATTGAGCACGGGTCTCTGCTTATAACTGAGGAGGCCTAGAGCATACTCCACCATGCTGCTCCGATGTGGCCAACCTAAATGTCGCAATTTTTTATGCCGCCTAATGGCCTCCGACATGGCTAACGATTGTCACCTAACGGTAACAACCGGGACCGACGGCTTAACGTGCCCTCCGAAGCACGGAAACGCTCAAGATTTTTTGCCATCCTACAAAACATGTGGAAGTAGATACTTCGAAGAAGAATCATTTAGATAAATGCTGACCTCAGCAGTGATGTCCTTCCAGTTGGGTGCTCTGCTGGCTCTCAGCTGCTGCCGGGTGGCGGCCGTGAGGCGACCCTGCGCCTGCGCCAGCGCCTGCTTCAGCTCGGGGTCGCTCTGGGCCTCTTGGGAACACATGCCGGCTTCGATCACACGGATACCCAGTCTGGAAGAAATTTCATCTTTATAGTCGGATTTCCAATTCCACTTCGAAGTCTGATGGATCCCTTTGAATTCATCTTGGGTTACTAATAGGTTAATTTACAAAAGACAAATTTCTAAGGCCTTTGACAAGTGCTAAAGTAACCTAGTAGCCAGTATTCCTACAAAATGCTATCAATCAATCAATCAATTCATCTATGAATGATGGTAACCTTTGGTTGGATAACCAAGAAACTTGTGTAACAATTAATATTTCCAGCATACCAACTTGTGGTTCAAGTATTCCATACTCGTAATTAAGATCAAATCATAATTTCCGTTCTCAAGAGATACCTAGATAATTCTAGAAACTTTAAGTAAGTTCATCAATCAAATCATGAACAAACATACCTTTGTATCGCTTTTGACTTATTCATACAAGTTTGTGGATCATTCTTCGCCGTCGACTCTTCTCGTATGCGTTGAATGGTTTCACCTGGAAAGCATTTTGATTTAGTTTATTATCTATCTGCTCTATGATTCATTAATTTGTTAATTATAATAATGTCTCTGTTCTTTTCAGATCTACTTCATATATAGTCGAGCCTTCATTACACTACAACACCCATTCTGTATTAGACGTTATTTGATATTAGAGCTTAATTTATTACGTTAAACAATAGATTCTTCTGTACCCGACAAAAATAATAATAGTGACGCTAAGAAAAAGTTCCTTTCGTAATAAAACTGATGTCGCTGTAAGTTACTCTGTAATACTGATCCTTTCGATCCTAAGTCAGACGTAACGAGTTAGGATAGAATTTCGCGCGAGCGGTATAAAGAACGCATTGATGGAGAGAATGTCAGTTATGGTTGAATTTCAACCAGAGGGTCTTCTAGTGTGGATAATTGGTCTATTGTGGACTCACCGGCAGCCTGTGCGAACTCCATGGGGTCAACAGAACGGTCACAGATCTCCCGCAGTCTCGATATAGACTCCGAGTACTGAGTTAGGAACCTCTTGTAGGTCTCAACTGCTTCCTGAAACGGATAAAAATAAATCATAGCTTTAAATAAGAGGTACTTTTTACAAACTCTATCTAAGGTCGTACGTTTATGGGTAAAACAAAATAACAAAATAGTGAAAGCATCAAATTAATTTTCTTTAAAAATAATATTAAATAATTGTGCGTATTTAATCTCGTTTAAAAAAAATAAGCATACTCTATTATTAGGTTGTTCAATTCTGTGTTGGGCAGCTTTCACCAAGGCCGGTGCCAACAGCTCCATCTAGAACAAACAAAATGGTATATAGGACGCTATTAAATAAAAACATTTTGCCAATCTTCATAAGGTTCGTAAAGATGTATATAGTCTGCCAATTTTCACTAGGCCCGCGTGGTGGACATTAGCCTGTACCCCTCATTATGAGGAGACCCGAGCCCAGCAGTGGGACAGTTATGGACGATGATGATAAAGATGATCATGTCAATTATGTAGTAGTAGTAGTAGTAATTAGGTTTAATGAGACTCTAAAAGATGATAAGGAGACAAATCTCATAGGTTAGTCATTTACCTGTTCTTTTGTTTTGACGAGCTCCAAATCAGACACACCAGAGCCGGCCTTGGCAACAAACCTTGCGGTTCTGGTCATCTTACCCAGCTGGGCTTGTAGGTCCGCTATCTTCTTGTCCAGAATATACTTGCGTTTTTGGTCATCTAAAATAAAATCATACACTGTGATTCCAACGAAAAGTATGATAGTAACAGCACCATGGAAATAACACATAGAAAAACATTAAAAGAATCTGATAACTAAAACATCTTTGATTAAATAGACACTGTTAACTCCATCGATATACGAAAACATATCCAAAACCTTACTTGAACAGCGATAGAAACAAATATATTGGAGGGCATATCGTTCGGATTCTGCATTTTAAAATATGGTTTTTATGTTTTATTGGAAACCATTGCCGAGTAATTTCCCAGACCTGTTTCTCCATCAGCGAGGACGTCCAGGTCAGCGAGCGGCTCGTCCTCCAGGAAGTCCTCCACCACCCTGGTCACCATGCGCCACTTCAACATGTTCTGCAGTTCCCGTAACCTCTCCAACAATAAACTGTAAAGTATTGACTTCATCACCATCATTATATTAATGAGTGAGAAGATAGCAGGTGTCTTTTACTTGGTTGATTGGCTTTAAACAAACGAAAATTTTATAAAAATCACCATTCAAATTCACACAGATTAGGATATACATATTGATTTAAAATAGATGTATTGTTCGTTTAACCTATCGAAAACTTTCTTTCACCTTTAAGACTCCGTCATAATAAAGTACATAATTAAGTAGTAGTTTTAAAACAGCAATAAATCCATGAATAATTGAATCCGTATTGGGCACATGAATAGATGATTTTTTTTAATAAAAGTTATGACGATATTCTCACCTAGCCTTTTCACTATTATATTTTTTGGTGCAATCTTCAAGAAGAACGTTGGTTTCTTCAATCATACCTTGAACGTCTGCTTTTTCTTCGCTTCTCATATCTTCTGACATCTACAAAAAATATTAAATACGTGATCATATTTTTCTATTAAACTTACTACCAATTCAATGAAATTAGAAATTGTACCCACCTTTTCAGCGAACTCAATAATATTCTTTACTCCTTGTATTCCTGCAGATTTATCTTCTGGCTTAGAAGCAGGTTTGTTCAACCATTTGCGAGCAAGATCATATCTGGAAGAGAATGTTCAATTCGTCATTTCATCAAAAACAAAATCGGGAATGCTTTATCATTTAAATATAATCTGGCAAGAACATCTTCTTACAGATTTACATTGTGTATGATACTTACTGTATCTGTATATAAGATTTCTTTGGCTCAACTTGTTTTCCATCTGTTTTAGTTTCCTCTGTTACTTTTTCATCCTCTTGTCCTTCAATGAAACCTGCTTTGCGGCCATTTTCCCTGGATTTAGCAGAAATAACAAAACGTCTATTTCAATTTAAACTACTTGATAGACAACAAAGACAAACAAAAATATTTAGAACTCATTTTTCCATCAAAAATGTCGGATATGGACCAAACCTCTTTCCCAACTTCTACCAACTACTAATATATGATGAACAGAGAAAGAACTTACGCGATGCACTTAACAAATTGTTCATAAGACTGTATGAGTTGGTTCCTGTCTCGGACGAACATCTGCCACGTCAGTACTTCTAACTCGGACGAGCCGACCGTGCGCGCTAGCTCCTGCGTCTTCATCAATAGTGTTCTAAAATTTATGGGAAATAAACGTAAAGTGGCTTACTGAAACTGACTTTAAAATACGTCGCTGCAAATAAAATCGATTTTTCTATTCTAGCTATATTCAATTCTTCTTTGCAAACTAAGTAGGTTTAAATATTTATTCTGATTTTGAAAAATAGAACTTTAGTAGCGCAAGTTACATAGGTGGCAACTAAACGGTTTTGTACTGTTGTCATTGCTATTCAATTCTTAACCTGGCACACAGTTGCAGTTTCTCATGTATGTTTTTCAAAAACTATTTACCTAATGTCTTAGTTTTATTAACTATCGCAGTCAACATTGATGAAGCTATTAACCAAAAATCTTATAATCCTAAAATCAATTAAACTGAAAACTTACTTCGCATTATTGATAACTTGTTCAGATCGTATTTTTCGATCCCCAGAAGGTTTTACTTGTGGGAACACTCCCACACGGCTGATTATTGAAGTGAAATCTTCAGCAGTGTCTAAAAGTTTCGAAGCCAATGGGACTATTGTTTCCTGCAATACAGACGAATTATTTGAATAGCAAATTAAAATATCGACGATAATACTGGAAGTATCAACACGTATTAAAAGAAAAAAAATAAAAACATAGATGTTAAAACATGAAATGTCGGTTAAACTGCAATTAAACATTTTCGTAATTTGACGTTTTTTAAAGTCACGTTTATCGATAAAATAATTTAAAACTTCACTTTTTGAATTATTTTAATTTCAAGTAATTTTTTTATAGACAAAATATCTACAATATTTACAGTGTTAGGACTTCTTCTGAGAGTTTCTCGTAGGTCTTTTGCAGCGTTGTCCACTTCTTGTAGGCCTTCCAATACTTCTCGCTTTCTTTTTGGGTCCTTCGTCTTATCAACAGCGTCCTGTATCACTTCTTGAAGCTCAATCACATTTTTGTTTATATTGGACTGTATGTAATTTATCTGTAAAAAGGAATAATGATTTTTAATCATTTATTTTAAATTAGCGGGAACTTTTTCGTGATGAACTCAACAGGAAATCAACCGGAAATGCCGCAGACCAAAATATAGACACAGTCTTCGGAACAAAAAATTGAGGTCAATTTATTTTTTTACGATCTGATACACCGGGAAACGTTATCATTTACGTTACTTTTTTTCACTACATTTTTTTGTTCTCAAGACTTAGTCTATTTTTTTTAATATGTGGTCATCCCATCAACTATAACATTAATAGACTAACTTCTTCTAAGTTTTTACAGCGTATTATCTTCAAGCTGGAGAGTCTCATATCGGCGGTGATGTTCAGAACTTTAGGAATATTTAAGAAACCTTCTTTCGCTAAGTGTTGATGATCGTCTGGGAGCGACAGCTGAAAAAAAAAGTAAAACAGATTGCATTACAAAAAACATTTTATCACCTTTGAATATTAAAATTAGATGGGTAAACATAGAAACAAACTTTCGTGAAAATTTTGATATTTGCTCGCCTGAACTGTTCTGATAATTAGGTTAAATACTTTTTGCCAAAACCGAACTGAAATAGATTCTTAAATAGAATTGACTTCCAAAATTAAAAGAACACAGTCATAAGCAGGAGACTAAAATCTCATAGAAATAATAAATATTGTAGTCAATAAAAGAGAACACTCACAAGATAGCCACATTGGGCAGCCAACTCTGCACTATGACACATCATAGAACTGAGATACTGCAGGTTGGCGCTGCACTCCTCCCGACTCATTGGATTATCATTCTGAATGGAATCTGCAAAAATAATCTGTTTGGTACAAAACTGAACACAAATATGAAACCGTAAAATATAACAGAGTAAATATTGATGACGAAAAAAGAAGTAGAAGAGCTAATAAGGAACTTATATTACAGTGAGAAAAAAAATGACGATTTTTTTTACAATACGAGAACGATCTGCCGAGAAATTCACCAGGAAATGTCATAATTTGATATATTATCGTAATGACTTTCGACTACATTTTTTTTGTTAGGAAGTTCGAGTAAATATATTTTTTTGTTTGAGGAGCTCACGTAAGTTATTATGGTTCTGCAAAGGTTCCAAACAAGCAGAGTACGCCATCATGTTGTTGGGGTAGTCAGTCTGCAGTAGACCAATCTGTAATTGCAAGTTCTGAACTATTTCACTGCAATCACGTTCCATGTTGTCTTTTGTCTTCTTTAGCTGACCCTGTTGAATAAACAATTCACATTCACATTCTAAATTGGTCGATCATTTAGGTATTGTGTCATTACCAAGTGTGTCCATCACTTTATTAAATTATCATTAACTAACTTTACAGTTGAATGTTACTTTTATATTTACCAATTTATTGATCGATTCGTTCAATAGTCGCCATGCTTCATTGAACCTGCGATGGGTGTCAGAGTTGTGTGGATCCTGCAAATTACCACAAATGTTTTCTGTAATCAATTGCTATAAACTTCCATTTCCAATTAAAAAAAACTTCTAGCTGAACTTACTTTGCTTGCAGTCTCAGCGGTCTTTAAGAAATGGTACGTAGTGGAACACAATGAGTCTGACGCGTCCTCTATCCAAGTTCTTTTCATTGGGTCCTGTCCAATAGAAAATTAATTGTTTAGCACTCTTATAATAACACATTATAAATACACTATCTTTTTAAAGCATAAAACTTTAATTAATAAAATGGAATTTATTAATAAATTACTTTAGTGGAAACGATTCACATTATATTAACGTAATTATTTCATCATCATCATTTTAAAACTACTTCAACATCACACAATCATGTTCTTTCTTATCCTGCCACACACGTTTCTATCTAATTGTTACCAATACAAATTTCAAATACAAATTTCTCTTCTCTATACCTAGCAAATCCACTATTCAATCATTAATTTGACACAGATTCTCTACCGTTACACTTACTAATCAATACCTTTCATCATGCTAATCTTCCCCTACATTATTAATACTTACCGAAACAGCAATAGCTCTAGCAACACCTCTCAGCTCTACGGCGGCATGAGCCACCTTCGGTAACGAGCGCAGCGGCTCTCGCCTACTGAGCTCCGCCTGCACTGTCCCCGCTAGTGAGCTCAACTTCTCCAGTTGATTGTGGAGCTTCTTGTTTAATTGCCTGTTGTATGTTATCAAGATCATCAGTACCTTTTTACTCGACAATGTTAGGAGGGTAATCTTTTTCTAGTGTACTCGTATGTATGTAATTTTTTTTCAATGTCTACAGTCTAAGCAGCGTGACAGATTTCTACGTATGGAGGATCATTGGAATCGATTGTGAGGTCACGAATATATTTTTATAATACTCTTCTAATTTAGGTTTTTTTGTTCTTCTGTTAACAATGTATTTTACATAACACATTTATTGTGTAGATACGCTAGACTTCATTATGACACTTGCTAGAGGGTAATATTCATACTTAAGTTAATATTTTGTAATGCCCTGATTATTCAAACAATTAGCTTTAATAATTGCAAGATTAAAAGATGTCTGCCCAAACTGCTAGATTTTTAGTTAATTAAAAGTCAGTGTCGTTGAGATTGTTCCACATTTTTATAACCTTTATACAAAAAGTAACTTACTTCGGATCGTCATGAACAGCTTCGACTGGTTGAAATAGTAGTTTCGCTAAATCAGTTTCACTCAAACTTTCTCTATTTGATCGTCTCTTAACTCCATCTTTGTCATCTTTATTGAATTTTTCTATTTCCTGAAAAAGTTTTCAGTAAACAAAATTATTACTTACCGTCACCGATATTAATTCGGAATGTACATAAAAAATATCCAAGTAACAACCTTAATAATTTGACAAGTTATTTCCGAAACCTCTCCCGAATCGATGTCTTGCCACGTGGCAATTTGTCTGCTCTTCGCCATCGCGTGAGTCTTCAGCAAGTCCAGTAACTTCTTCAAATGCTCTTCAAGCCTGCATCAGATTCAGTTTATTTAAAAAAACCTTAGTAATATGGATGTGAATTTTTACTAATAAGTAAAAACTAATAAGTTTTTACGTAATCACCAAGTACAGCGATCATAATAAGATTAGCAAAAAGTAAATTGTTGTTGGTTTATACGATTTCAGCCAGATGCCCAATAAAGTATGCCCTTATTAAGTTACACTCTAAAATACTGCTCTAATCGATAATGAAAACGAGGCAAGATATAGATTTAATTTTAATAAAGAAGAAGCATTTAAAGAGGAAGATTTCTTACTTCAACTTCTGTTTCTCATCAGCAAGATTACTTCTAGACCTCATCTCCAGCAGGTAAGTGGCCAGTGCTGGCGGTATCTTCTCCAAAGCGCTCTGTGACGCCACGGCGCTGCAGAGAGTGGTGGCTGTTGCTATGGCAGCTGATGCTGGCTCCTGGAAGGCACATAGGTATTTTTTCAACCAAAAATGACCCTAATCATTTGCGAATTAAGGTCTAAAGACATCCAGTAAAGGATCCAGTATCACCTTTAAGCAAGCTCCAATAATAATTTTTAAGTACATATAATAAATTCCTACATTACTCTCTACGTCTGGTCTTTTAATATTCCAGGCCATTATACTTTTCTATAAGAATTTCATCCGGTTTCATTAGCGGTAATACAAGCGTTTAAATCAAAAATAATAGTTTAATTTAAATAACTGTATTTTTCTATGCCCTTTATAGTTTTTATCATATCACAAATGATGCCGTCATAATAACACAAAGTATACCGTTTCATCATTGGCAATCTTAGTTTTCCTCGTGGACTGAAGAACGTTATCAATATTCTTCTCCAGTTCCTCAAAGTCAGCCTGATTAGCTTCCAGTGTTGCGCTGCGAACTGCCGCCATGTGGCTGTTTACTGCGAATCTGAAAAATTCATCATCATCATCATCCAAACTCATACCTGTCCCACTGCTGGGCTCGGGTCTCCACTCACAGTGTGAGGAAAAAATAAAAATGTTTATTTAGAATCTTTCTTACACGCTAGAGTCATCATATTTCGAGAATTTTCATATTTCATCTCGTATAATTTTGTACGTCTGTTATGGTTTTGTTTATTTATTTATAATTATGGTTATTAAATATTTTAACTGATGAAGTATTGTGCGCTTTTATATGTGCGTCATCTTTTTAGATGACGTCATCCTTTTGATAACGATGTAAATTTTTGTTGCGAATTGATAAATATTATTTTTTATAGTTTTTGATAATTAACACAGAAAAAGCTTCTTTTGAGGTTGTTAAATGACAATAAGAGTAATATACGACAGAACATAAGAAAGATGAGATTTCAATAAATATTCTTACCTCAATAAATCGCAGCTGCCTTTTAAATTATTAAGCTTACTACGCAAAGCTGTTTGAGATGGCACGTCGCGTATTTCTTCTACAGCTGATTGCATTACAGCAACTCGTTCATTTGATTGCTGTTAAATAGTTAAGCAAAGATTTAATTATCGGACTTATTTCCCACAGTTCTACAAAGCACATTGTCAATGAAAATTCTCTTCATCTCTTGTAAAGCTATACCTTTAATGGGTTAAAATATTTGTTAACAACACACATCGCATTACCAGTATTCTCCATACCAATTTTCAAGTAAAATTCTAAAAATTGTCATGTTATATTCATCATTTATATTATGTTAAATATTGTTGTGTTCATCACTGCATACCTGAGCGAACTGCTTGATAATCGAAGTACCGTCTATAACTTCCCCTTCATGGCTTATCTCTGGTGGATGCGAAGCTTCAGTCGCAGACTTCACTATATCATCAGCTTGGGTTTTAATAGTCTGGAAAATCATTTTAATTATACCAACAAATCTTTCCATATACCCTGTTATCTTTTGTATCAAAAAATTATATCAACTTACAACAAGAGCATATTTATTAAACTCTGGCTTTACATTCAAAGTTTCTTCTGAGAGTTTTGTAGCGTCTGAGGAGACGTCGTTGATGAGATCCTGAAAGAAAAAAAATACGCATAAAAATTAATAATGACTTTGTGTTAAAGTCTAAATTCAAATATCATAATGCCCTAAGGTCTTTTACCTTAGAGAATCGAACCGTTATGTTTGATTGAGAACAATAAATAATAGAAAATTGTAATTCTTAAAACTAGACCTTGGAAATACCAAATGAATGGTGTTTGCACGATTATCTTTCTCCATATTCTTGCCTATTTCAAAGCATCTTAACGTATTAATGTCTCATGAATAACCTATAAGAATGAAATGATTTTGAATTTGACCAAGAATTATCTCCATACCATTAAGTCAACGAAGCGTTTCTCTCCACCAGACTGTATCCTGGACTCCAGACAGATCTGCTGCAGCCGCTGCACTGCCACCTCTAGCTCTCCTCGAAGATGTACATCCTAATCCATCACAAATAGCAGAATTTAAAAAAAAAAGAAAATCATGAAATAACGCTCTATAAATCCACTCAAAAATACTTTGAAGGAAGTGGACCCATACTTGCTTATTACTTCGACATCATGACTAAAAATGTAAAATTCAACCTAAGCCAGATAAACAATCCTATTAAGATGTAAAAAGGCACTATACTTAATTAGGATGGTTCTGGTTCCAATCACGCGAAACTTCCAAGAAGATGGTCTTGACATCATATTCCTTTTCATTATACAACAATATCACCATAAGCAGGAAACATCCTATGTTACAGACTAAATGATCGATGAAGATCTTAATACCACAAAACTTTACTCGTACTTACATTAGGAGCATTTTTTGACTTAGCATTGGCTACATCCAAGTCATTAATAGCCGTGGCGAGCTTGCTATAATATTCTAGCAAGCTTCTTTTTTCTTCTGGAGAAGTAGACAGGTCTGCTTTAACCTGTGGGTATACAAATTACAATTTTTAAAACGGGTCACTTCTAAGATCATTAAAAAAAGCTGTGAATGATTATAGTCTTTATACTTAATGGTATAGCTTCAATTTAAACTTAGTAGATGTACGCTAACATTAGTAGATGTAGATATTTATCGGAGGTTGTCAAATTAAGATATACCTTAACAGTCTCCAAGATATTAGACGCAAGTTGTCGTAGCGGAGTATCTTGTATCTCCAACTTCTCAACCACTCTTCGTTTCACAAACTTATTGTTCTTCAGATCCTGATTGAAGTTGTCCAGAAGACCTCTAAGTATACCCGATTCAGTGTCTAAATCTTTGACAAATGCTTGGTGTTCCTTGGTCAGCGGTTGCCAGCTCAGAGAAAACTCTTTGATCTTTGAATTCAGTTGGTTTGTTACTTCTAGAAGAGCCGTTTGACTCTCCTTGTTATGGATGGTTGGTGCTAACAGCTGTAATGTGAGAAAAATTGACAATATCACTTAACATTGACCTAATTTCATCATCTTAAGGTCAATAATCTCGTAAAGCTACCTTAGACGTATACATGAAATCGCTAGCAGAGTCAGCACAGCGAGTGGCGGCGGCACACAAGGCATGCGCGCGCGCATCCTTCACGTCCACAGCGCCCTCCGCACCACGGACTGCCAGTCGGGATGCACTGTCACCTATCTCTCTTGCACGACGAATCACCTACAATTGTTTTTTCTAAATAATCTCAAGATTTAATGAAAAATACTTCGAAAACAGTTGAAGTGTCCAATATCCAGTTGTCTGATATATCTACTGTACTTAATTTTTGCATTTCAATAAACATAGGAAAACCTATAAAGCTGATCTATTTCTTCTAGTTCCTATATTAATGACTCCTGAGGCGTTTCTAAATCAAGGTGTTAATATTGTTACAGTGTCAAAAACGATCGTTATATCAAAGATGTTATATAAATTATATTCCTCTGATACGCGTAATAATAGCTATTTATCATCACTTACTTCCTTTTCTTGATCAGGATGTACTTCAGCAGACACGTTATACAGAACTTTAGCAGCCTTGTTGCCAAATTCCACTGCAACGTCATTTATTTTCTGCAATTAGACAAAAACAACAACTAAAAATTTTCTGCAAACACAATAGTATATACCACAATATTTTGGTATTACTTACCATAAGGACATACTAGAACCTTATTACTCTACTTATTAGAGAGGTTTTAAAAAAAGTTAAGATACCACTAAGTAAAAATGGTTAAAAAACAGTAGTTAAAGAAGAGACATTAATTTACCTTTGTGTCATTCTTAGCAGTATCACAGAGCTTTGTAGACACCTCGCACAAAGACCACATGTTGTCTAAGAATTCTTGCCTTTCAGTGTCTACTTTTGTAGTACTCAGCTCTTTACTATCTAAAACATTGATAATATCAAAATAGAAACAATCAACTAGATGCAAGAAGGCATCATTACTAATATTAGCGTCATCACTAATCCGAACCGTTTCTACATTCTTCATATTTTCATCGGATACTGTATTAATACTGACATATTGTTTTTAGATATCTTAACTAACACGTAAAGTTTCATTTAAACATACCTTTAATTATTTCAGGAATCAGTTCAGTTAATACTTTAGTGGCTTTGATTGCACTATCGTAGTTTACATGACCTGGACCTGAAAAAACGACAAGATTAACTTAACTTATACATATTAAACCACCAGAAACAACAAAAATTTAAATGATCTACGTGATTATAAATATTGACTTTGTTTAACTTGTTGAATTATAGTGCTCAGAAACTTTAATACCATTTAAAATACCAGCTATTTAACATTAGATAATATTAATAACTATTGTTATTAGAAACTTAACAATGGATAGTAGTTACTTTAATAAATATTCTTCTGTTTTCTAAAACTATTATCGTTTATGCTTCGAAATTATTATTTATAATTTACGTATTAAAAACCTCACCCATATCACAAATAAAATGCGACACGGCAACTCCGGCCAACGCCAAATTGTCAACTATCAAGCTTTGTAATTTCTCTTGAGCGCCAACAACCATAGGACGAGTAGAGACAGTGTCATTAGGCTGAAGAAAAAAAAGTTATCAATTGTTATGTTTAAGACCGTAATCACGACATTCAGAACGTATACATTAATGCCTGTGGTATAGAAATGGTAATAGAAAATGTTTGTTGTTGGAACGACCAAAAAGAGGTACATAAAATTAATAAACTCAGTTGAAACCTTTTTCAAATCTTCTTCTGCCTTCTTAAAACTATCGTTGGCAATGTCTACAGTCTTGCAGAATGTGACATGTTTTGATTTCTGCTTATCTTCAGTTGAAGAGACTGATACATTCCTAACAGGGGGTTCTGGTTTCTTAGGCTTAGTTATTCCTCCTGCAAACATTCGATGCATTTAGTTTATAGAACAGAATCGTCGAAGGACCGAAAAAGAAGAAAAATAAAAGAAGAAAATAACGCAAAAGAACGCTTCACATAAAGATATTATGGAATCATAAGAGCAACAAATTACGAAATAGTGATAAATGTTGATAGTGAGATGATGAAATAAAAGTTGGTAATGATCAATATATAAAAGCCTATATCATAATTTAAGACATTTTAGGGAAATTTTTCACATTTTTCACTTTCACACAAATAATAACTGTTGCAATAATGCAACTGTCGACAACATAAAAAAAAATTAAAGCGGTTTCAAAACATATGACATAGTTACCTGGTTTTTCTTTGCATTCTGCTATCAACTTCTGGATCATAACATTGGCATCCTTCTTATTTTTGTCTATTTTTTCTTTCAAGTCAGCATATTTTGAGCTCTGGACTAGTGGTGTCCATTTGGAAGACAAGTCTTCAATGAGGGCCGAAAGATTTGTTGCGGAATCTATAAGCACTGCTTGACATTTTCCATCATTGATAGATGGGATTGTAATCTGTTAACCATAAAAGGGGTGAGACAAAAATAGAAAGGGATAATTCATTGGAAATAAAGAAATCAAATCACAATAAAACAAACGAATCAAATAATTTTAATGAAAAATTTACTTCAGCAACAGCTTTCAGTTCTTCAGCACCATCAGCCACTTTAACTGCAGCTGTATCGAGTATAACGGCGTCTTCACCACCAACGGATTTCGACAACAGATCTACGAAGGAAAGCACTCCTAAAGCCTTCTGATACACTGCTGCGGAAAGACCTTCAAGCTGCAAAGGATAGAAAGGATTATAATCAACATCATGTTAGGATTAAAATTCAGGTATATTATTACAAAATCTTGCAGATTTTTCACTTATAAGTTCCATTGAAGTATTTCAATTTTCATCCCGTACCAGTATACTGTTAATATATTTTTTTAAATCGATAAAGCCGTTTAGAAGTTTAGTGACATACGTATACATACCCTAGAATTTTATATAATGAAGTTACTTAGGATGATATCAAGAAAACAGCCTTCTTCTATCTTTAAAGTGGACGCAATGAAATTGATACAATTTTCAGGTTTCATAAGAAGGCTTACTTTAATTCACGTATTTATTACTCAGTATAAGCCAATAATTGTACTTACCAGATTTTCTTTTACAGAATCAGTCGCAAAAGGAGGTCTGAATTCGTGATACACTTTGCCCGAATAATTGGCATATTTGTTGGCTGCGTTTACTAAATTCTGGAAATAAATACATTGATTAAAATAGTCAACCTCATTGACTGTTATAATTATATATAGTTAAATAAAGATAAAATTAAGAAGACGAAAGACAAATTAAAAAATATACTGTTATGAACTGAAGAAGACAGAAGTATGCACAAGACAAAGATCTCTGGTAAGGTAAAATATCTTGGTGCGACATAAGAGGTGATTCGTGCTATGCTCCAAATATTTGCAATATCACTGAAACTATTTTTGGTTCTGAGAAGGAACATAATGACGAAACAGCAATAAAAAAGAAAAATAGTATTTAAAAATAAAGTAAAGTGAAACAATTGAATTACTACAGAAAAATATCCTCAGAGGAACATAACGTAACAGAATTCCAATTAGAGTGGATTTGTTATCAACTTGACTGATCTAAGTTATTTTGCCAAACTATTTATGACTAACCTTAGTATATCTCTTCTCCAAACTATCGTATAAACCCCTCTTAGCTTTGCACATTTCTTTGACATTGTGCAACATTTCCTTACTTTTCGTGCATTGATATAGCTTGTTTGTGTCTAAAAACATAAAATCACAAGTTAGCAAAAATCGGAATTGTTAATTATTACTGTTTTTATATATAAAAATATTAATATCTTACTTTGAATTATTTCAGGTGTAAGATCTGAAATTTTCAATAGCTTTTTTTCTGTCGTCTTATAGTCCGGTTTGAGCGTATCTGAAACAAGTTATATAATAAAAGTACCGGCTATAGTAAAAATAATTCGATCGCTTTAGTTACCAACGATTACGAAGACCGATACCTTAATCTTAAATTTAACGTTCATTGGTTAAATACCAATGTGTGAAAAGGTCGAAAGTTTTGTTTTTAGCCCAGCAAATATGATACCTTTTCACTGGTAATATTACCTATATTAGCTTGCACAAGACCAGCCACCGCAACATTCAGTTCAGCAATCTTTTCAGCTGAAATGTTCTGCAATTTTTTATACTCGTTGTTTTCTAGTGGACCCTGTAAAAGTATATTTGTCATAATCCAGTTCCATAATGGTTAAATTTTAAAAACATTTTTAACTGACATTTGAAATATGCAATAAACAATTACCGTATCTTGTGTTATAATAATTTCATCGCTGTCTACCAGAAGTTCCTCCGCTTCATTCAATTTTTCTTTCGCTGTCATTATCGCCATGAGGTTGACTAAAATTAACAACACATTTTAGTTTTGAGAACAGATTTATCTTATCTTATCCATTATAAATGAGAGATTTTTAACGAGATAAAGAGTGGTATCTAAGATTATGATAGGTCAGAACTTACCTGCTTCAGGACTGTTAACATTTTTTAATTTGCTTAATATGATGCCTAGGTCGTTGCGATCTTTATTAAGCTTATCACAAAGAGACTGATTATTCGCTGTGGGTGAAGTCTTAAGAATAGGCTCCCATTTCGAAGCCAACTCGTCAGCTAATTTGGATACCAAGTCCACAGACGTTTTCAACTCGGAGTGGCATCTTCTATCAGTTATTGAAGGAGCCGTTACCTAAATTAAAATATTCATAAATTAAAACTTAGAAAGGATAAAGTTAGAAGATATGACATCGTCTCAACTAAGACGAGATTTTTGGAAGGCGTAAATTCGTTATACATTAAATCTTTAATGAAGCCATGAAATATGTAAGTATATCCTCACTTGTGCAGTAGTGAGCAAATTATTTGCAGCATCAAGTAATCTGGTCCCAGAGTTGTCCAGATCCTGAGCTTGTTCTCCACCTATACTTTGACTCAATTTCTTCACATTTGAAACCATATCTCCAGTCTTTGAATGGGCTTCTTTAGAAAGATCTACAACCTGTAAAAATAAATAATATAGTAATTAGTAGTCCTAATTATTATGACCTTCGGATTGCAAGTAATTCATCACTAAAGATACGAGTTACAGCATCGTCTAAGTTATACAAAACTAAAATCTCAATAGCAGTATCATATTGCGTTTCGTCTATGCCAACGATAACATATTTGTTTTTGAGGCCATGTATTAGACTCATTTAAACAATTTTGGGTGAAATCTCAACTGAAAAATCATCAGAAATATGCCTGAAAAATTTACCTGATTTTGAACAGATGGATCAGCACGTGGAACAAACACGTAGTACAACTTGCCCGAAGACTGTGCGTACATCGCAATAGCATCTGACACGTCCTGAAAAAAATACTTTATTACCTTATAATTACTGGAATTGTAGCAATACTCTAAATTTTGTTGGAACTTTGTCTCTTAGTGGAGAGGCCTCTTTTCATTTCAAACTAATTATCACTGGTTTCGATGAAGAAGACATTAAATATAAATTATATTTAAAATTAAAAAGGACTAGGACTAATGTTACTTCTTCATCACATCCTGAAAGGTCACTCAAGCCCAGCAATTGTTAAATTTTGAATGATCTTACAAACTCGGAGCAAACCTTTAAATCGTTTTTCTCGGCGCCCTGGCACAACAGCTTTTTAGCAGCACACAATGCTCTAATTTGCTCCAACATAGCAGAGCGTTGTTCCTCATCTTCATATTCACTAAGATTGCTAGTGTCTAAAACAAACACAAATATAAAAGGATACTTCGAAATTAATGAATTTCTGTTACATTCAATATTATTATTGATAAACGAAAAAAAGGCAAGACTTTTTTTTTGGTAAAAATATGGAATTCCTTACTTTGTACAATTTCTGGTGTGACTTGTGAAATTGTCGATAGTGCTGTTTCCGCTGTCTTATAGTCTGGGTTAAATGCATCTGAAACATTACACATCAAAACATAATAGACGTTACAAGCTTAAGAAATTCGATGATAAACTTCTGATGCAGTAATTTACAGTGAAATAGAGTCAACTAAATGATTTTAGAGAAGACAATGACCACGTTAAAGATTAAACTGCTTTAGCAATCCTTACTGATGTTTTATGTTCCATCTGTCTTCCAGTGACTAATATTGATACACTGATATTGCCATTATCCGTCTTAAACTAAGATTGGTATATTGCAACTAGTATGAATTTAACCACACCAAAACTAGAAGCAGACATTTTGTCTCCACAGTCATTTTCATAAAGTTCAAATTTATCCTCGACAAAGTCTACTGAGTAAATATGGATAGCAGTTATTGATATGTAGGTATGTACTACTATATATTATGTAGTACTTTACCAGATGTAGCCCGCGTAAGAGCCGCTACAGCAGCATTCAATTCAGCCAGTTTCTGTGCAGACAGATCCCGTAACTCTTTGTATTCCGGTGTGTTCTTGTTAAGCTGCCAAAATATTGTTAGGTTATATCTCTTAACTTGAAAATTGACTCTTTGTTAAGACGTCACGGTTATTTACACAGGGTTAACGTTTTAGGTTTACGTTTTTAATAATCGTAAACTAAAGCCTATTCAAATACCTTCTTTGCGCCCATAAGATTTTGAGTATTATCTTGTAGAATAGTTCCTACAGCGGACAATTTCCTCTTCACCCCTGACGCTGTCTGTATGAACTTAAGACGTTGTTTATCTGTTTCACTTTTAACATCATTGGTTTTATCTGAAACATCAATTCCATTATTTTTAAAACGTTCGGTAAGCATGTCTTTAGCAATTATGATTAAAAAGTTATATTATAAGCTGACCTTTGTCGATTCTGCAAGCTTTTTTCAACTTATCCAAAATTTCGTTAAGTTTTCTTCGATCTATAATGATGTCATTTTTGATAGCTTGATGTTTGGTATCTTTGATAATAGGTTCCCAGATGGAAGCTAGCTCGTCTGTCAGATCGGAAACTCTATCTGCTGACCTGATCAGCTCTGATTGACATTGTGGATGTGATATTGATACTGCCGTTAACTAAAAATATAATTAAAAAGGATTACTAAAATTAATAAAATTTCTAATAAAAAAAATACGAAATATCCCTAGATTTCTCCATGGGAATTCAAAAATGCAGCTAAATATTACCTGAGCAGTAGTCAGCAGAACCTGTGCTGCATCAACCACCTTGGCTCCAGAAGTATCTAACTTCAACCCTTCCTCCCCGCCCACTACTTCAGCCAACTCATACACTTTGGAAAGTAACACTGAAGTATTATCACAAGCTTCCCTAGACAAGTCCAGTATCTGTGAACGAAAAAATTTAAAGTAGAGGAATATAAAAAAAATAAGCTTAAAAGTAAAAAAGTTACAGAGCTCAAGACATTTGACACGTATTTGTTATACCTGGTTTTCTTTCATAGAATTTGCGCGAGGATTAAATATGTAGCATAGCTTTCCAGAAGATTTTTCAAATTTCTTTACAGCATTATCTAGTTCCTGGAAAGAATGATCAGAAAATATTGTTGATCAAGATTTTTCAAAAGACAAACCGCTAATTTATAATTATTTTATTAAAATACCTGAATATCATCATTTTCCAAACTGTCGCAAAGTAGTTTGTTAGCCTTGCACAGTGACCTGATATTGTCCAGGATTACAGGACGTTGCTTGTCGTCTGCATATTGATATAACTTATTTGAATCTGAAACATAATATTTATAAATTAAAATACGGTGAACATTTTTTGGAGCATACTCATTATAACGATGTCATAAAATTTGAGATTATGGTAATAAAAAATCAGAAAGTGAAAAATAAGAAATTAAACAAGTGAGAAACACAGAACCTGTAAATAAGCCCAGTAAAGACTTAAAATTAAACATTAATTTTGTCATTTAATTATCAATAAAGTTTAAAAACAAAAATATTTAATTAAAAATCTTACTAAGCCAAATTGTATAGTCATTAATTTCAACAACAGCATTTAGAACGTCTTAACTTATAAACGTATTACATAATTTAAAGTATATTTTAAAGACGCATTGTTAAAATATATATAAAATGAAGCTTACTTTGAATTATATCAGGTGTGTGTTGAGAAATTATCTTGAGCGCACTCTCAGCGGTCTCGTAGTCTATGTTAGATTTATCTAGAACAGCAAAGTAAACACCATTATTAACACTAATTTCTAGAAAATTATAAGTAGCACTTTTATTTCAGAAAATTATTTCTGCTTAGAATAGCTAGCAAACACAATTACTTTAATATATTTTACGTCAGTGCATACCTGAGATTGCTTGCGTAAGGGCAGCTAAAGCGGCAATTAATTCACCCAGTTTATGAGCAGTAATTCGTTGTAGATCTTTGTAAACTGGCGTATCTTTGCTGGGCTGAAATGTTCATATTCAATGTTAACATAGTTGGATAACTTATAATTTACTAAGATGTGAACAATAAATTGAGTCATGCTCTAAAATTTACAAAAATACATTTTGAATCTGTGATCGCTAATACCTTATGCGGTACAGCTTCCAAGTCTTTCTTGTCCTGTAGAAGTTTCTCGGCTTCCGTCAAGTCCTTCTTAGTCGCTTTTGTGGTCATAATAAACTTCAAACGTCGATTCTCTTGTCTCTTTGGATCGTCGACTTTAACGTCTGTTAATTAAATTTTCAAGTTGATGATTATACCTTAACCAGTTTACAACGCAACAAGCTTGTGAAAAATTATTGTCATGAGGAAACGTTCGTATTTCAGGATCACCGTTATATTTTCATACGTTTTTAAAGACCTGTTGTAAAGAATGAGCCGAAATAAATCAGCTGCTGAGTAAAGATTGTGTTAATTATAAGTCACTCGCTTAAATGCTGAACATTTAATTTCATCTTACCATCGTCTGTTTCACAAGCCTTTTTCAACTTTTCTATCAATGCGTCGAGCGACTCTCGATCCTTGTTAAGATCCTCTCCAAGAGCGCGGTATTGAGGGTTCCGTATAATTGGCTCCCACAGAGATGACACATCTTGAGTCAGATTAGATACTCTATCGGCTGATCCAATCAGTGCTGACTTACATCGCTCATCTTTAATTGAAGGTGCTGTTATCTGAATGATAAAAACCAATTTTTTTTTGGTTTAAATTAGAATAGTTTATTGTAAACAATTTTGCAGTAACAAAGGTACCTGTGAAATTACATTATCATTAAAAATATAGATATGATTTTAGGAAAGAGTAATTGATGGTGAAATTACCTGAGCTACACTAAGTAGTCCTTGCGCAGCACTAACGACTTTAGTTCCCGAACTATCCAGATTTGATCCATCTTCCCCTCCCACAGCTTCAGCAAGCTGATACACTTTGGAAAGCATTTCTGACGCCTTTTCACATGTAGATCTTGAAAGATCTAAAATCTATACAAAATAATTATATGCATTAAGCGTTTCAAGAAACAAAACTCCTAAAAGAAGAGAAAATCATAAAAAAAAATGAGTGAATAAATTTTTACCTGATTCTCCTTTTCAGGGTTAGCTTTAGTATTGAAGACATAACAGAGCTTTCCAGATGAATCTGCAAAAATCGATGCTGCATCATACGTATCCTGAAATAATATTTCAACTTTTAATTTATTAAGTTCATCATCTACACTTAACCTAAGTGCCAGGCTAAGTGTAAGTGTCGTAAGAAATAAAAGATGTTTTTAAGTGTATACCTGAAGGTTGGTCTGGTCGGCGCTAGCACAAATCCCGCGCGCAGCCTTACACAGTGCAGCTACTTCTTCTAGCATCTCCTTTCTGGTCTTCTCGTTTTCAGACTGACATAACTCCGTCGTGTCTAATAATAAAATAATTAAACATCATTTGTCTTATAACTTTCAATCATTAATTACATTATAAATTTTAATGACACATTTCATTACCGTTTATAATTTCAGGGTTAAGTTTATTAATAGTTTCAATGGCTGCGATTGCTGTCTCGTAGTCTGGATTTTCTCTGTCTGCAATTGTAACGGAATTAAAATATTTCTTTTGTATATTATAAATAATTCAATTTGAATTTAACTTTCATTTTATTATATTATCTTACTCACCGCACGTTGCGTGTACGAGGGCAGCCATTGCGGCATTTAATTGAGCTATCTTTTGAGCCAGAAGCAGACGACGTCTTTCTTTTTCCTCAGCAGCAATTATTATGGGCTGAAATATAATTTGACATTTACAAAAGTACATCGCTTTATGTGTAACTTATTCTGTCAGTGAAAAAAATATTCTGGTACATTAGTATCTTGTGCAAGTGACCTTTTCGCATCAACATTTTTCTCCACTTACTTTACTCTCAAGATTCTTTTTACTATCTTGCAATTTTCTTTCCATTTCTTCCATACCACGCTTTGCAGTTGTAAGACTTGTAACAAATTGTAGTCGTCGAGTATCTTTAGCTTTCTTATCTGGTTTGGGCTGCAGCTCTGGCTTCTTTTCATTAACTGTAAATAACGTACATTTTTACAATACTTCAATAGTATTTGCATAAGTGCAGAGAAATGTAGTTATGGTAATTAAAAAACATTATCACTAGCTTTGGTGAAAAAAATCGTTCTTAAAAACCTGCGCAATTGTGAGTTCATAATATTTTCAAAGGTGTATGAAGTATACTTCACGTTGTACCCAAGACATTGCCGCCTCAATTATAGTCCAGGGATTAAAAAACACTGAATTTTATCGTAAAGACTGAATTTCATTTTAGCATTACCTGTTTCACAAGCCTTCTTCAACTTTTCTATCAACGCGTCGAGTGACTCTCGATCCTTGTTAAGATCCTCTCCAAGAGTATGGTATTGAGGGTTTCGTATTATTGGCTCCCACAGGGATGCTACGTCTTGAGTCAGATTAGAAACTTTATCAGCTGATGCAATCAGTGCTGACTTACATCGCTCATCTTTAATTGAAGGTGCCGTTATCTGAATAAAAAAAGAAAAGTTGATCAGAATGAATTAAACTAATTACTTTAAACCATTTTGTAACACCTCATGTTATGCTACTGATCATCAGTATAAGCAGCTGATCATAAAAGATACAGAAAAAAATTATAAAAATGATAATCAAATTACCTGAGCTACACTGAGCAATCCCTGCGCAGCACTAACAACATTTGTTCCCGAACTATCCAAATTCGATCCATCTTCTCCCCCCACAGCCTCAGCAAGCTGGTACACTTTAGAAAGCATTTCTGATGCTTTTTCACACGCAGATCTTGAAAGGTCTAAAATCTATGCAAAATAATGTTAAAAACATTTGAAGACTCAAATAGATATAAACTGTGGGAATATGAAATTAATTATAAATAAACGTAGAATACTGATGATTTATACCTGATTCTCTTTGTCAGGATTAGCTTTAGGATTGAACACGTAATACAGTTTTCCAGATGAGTCAGCAAAAGCCGACGCAGCATCGTATGTATCCTGAAATAAATGTCATATATTCTTCTTGTTTAGAACCCCCCTTATTAATAAACAATAATTTTAATAAATTTTTTATCTATGGTTTAATAAGATTCATTAATAATTAATACAGGCTAAGCAGAGCGTAAACTAAAATTTGCTCGAAGTTCGTTCGAATTGTCAGATCATTCTCTAATATTCATCCTTTTCCAAGAAAAGAGTGATGAAGTTTTTACAAAGTTCATCACTATATCTTTGCTAACCATTAAGCGGCACTGTTATCAAGATTTAACATAACCTGTGAATACATCTCCCTTTAAGAACAAGTCAAAAATACCTAGTAATAGTACACACCTGAAGATGGTTCTGCTCAGTGCTAGCACAAATCCCGCGCGCAGCCTTACACATAGCATCTACTTCTTCTAGCATCTCCTTTCTGGTTTTCTCGTTTTCGTATTGACATAAGTCCT
>LGAG01001564.1:6184-37026 GCA_001278395.1 Lerema accius
TAATTTCCGTAAGCGAAGCTGCGGGCAACAGCTAGTATGTTTAATAGTTTAGCTGATTCCTGCAAAAATATTTAACAAAAACAAAGTTTTACTATCATTTCAAAATGTTTATTAAAATCAATATCTAGATGTTCAATTATAAATACAGTTAGACAAGGTTTTATAGAAAGACATTATTATGTAATAAATATATAATTAAGTTATAGCTTTGCGCCTTCTGTGGATCAATCAGATAATCTAGAGCGCTATAAGTATCAGATTGTGCTCTCGAACATCAAAGGTAATGAATCCATAATCCGTGTTTCAATAGTAGATAACTACGGCGCAAATCGAATAACTTCGCGACCTTGTTTAGGAGACTTCAAATTATCTAATCCATAATATTTTGCACGAATTCTGATTAAATAGAAAGTTATAGGCAGTTTCTTCGCGAAAATTTTGGAGTTTAATTAGTTTTTTAGCTGTATTTTCAACTCGTGTGACCGGGACAAGCAGAAATTCTTGAGGTCTCTCAGATTCTGAGAAGCTCTCATTAGTTATTTATTACTTTTTTTTTAATTTATTGTGGACAAAAGTGAAAAAAGGTGTTACAATAATTAAACTCTTTGGTTATCGATACGTCCTGTCTATACACGTACAATGTACAAATCTTACCTTTATAAACATTCACATCTAATTATAGTGTCATCAGCAAATAGTAATACTCGTTATTCATAATACAATAAGTTAAGCAGTTGTTAAGTCATATAGGAGGTCCTTGAATGGCATAAATATTTCAAATACTTGGGTTGACTATTAACCCCTCCCTCCTAACTAATAGACAGTGGAGCAGCGTGGCGGAATATGCACTAGCATTCTACAGTAATGAGAGACGCGAGCTTAATAGAAAGCCAATAATGGGTTGAAGTCTGTAAGTACTCAATTAGCTATCAGTGAGTTCTGTAACTTAAGATATAATGTTCCCGATTTACATATTCAAAAATATTAAGCAAAGTAACTTTTCCGTCAAGTATTAGGATCTCATCAATTCTGTATCGAAAAAATATCGGATTCCATTTGAAGTATCTATTCAAGGGCTCTCGATTCTCAAATGAGTCGTCATCGTATCGACACAGAATCGATTACGGATCGCAGCGCGGCGCAAATTGAATATCTTGCGACGTCCATTCTGATGTTACGATTGCGGGATTTATTCGGAAAGCTATCAGGTTTTTGACAATAGACATGACTCGGAGTATTTACAGTCATTTTCTGTGGCTGTATTATAGATTTTCTTACTGAAATCTTCAATTTGATCTTAAACTCTGTGGTTACTTACTGGTTTTTGTAAGAAACTCACTTGTTTTCGTTCGTCTCTTTTTAGGGTAACAAAGTTGTTTTCAGTAATCTTACTTTTATTTATGGTTCATTCATCTGTATGTCCGTTCGTACATCTGTCTTAAATCTAGCTTAGAAACCATTAGAATAAGAAAACTAATTTTACGGAGTTAACATTTTATTATTATTATATCTTCTCTTTTTCACTAGTATCGTAATGTATTTCTAGTTCTAGGCTTCTATATAATAATATGAGTAATAAAAGTATTTTCATTAAAAAGCCCGACTTCCAAGAAGGGGGAAAAGGGGAGTAAGTCAGCATCAAACCAAAATAGACGAATTTAATGACACCTTATACCTATATTATATTCTGTCAATCCTTTTGGGTTGTGATGTGCCAAAGAAGTGAACATACTCGTACATGCTTACTAACTTCAACCTTTAATATCACCATATAAAAATAACGCCTTAATATGCTACAAAAAACGAATCCTCCCCAAACAGCATAAGCAAACATTATTACTCTGTAATCTATTTAGATTCAAACACGAATTCGTGTTTATATTAAAGGAAATATCGTGAAGTTAGTAAACAAGGAATGAATCTACCAACAACGCTTCGGGGCTTGAAAACCTTGCTTCAATATTATAGATTACAGATGAAACAAAGGTTGTTGGGTTGAACTTTCTTAGAGGACTGTAATCTGTTTAAGCATCAACAAAGTTGTAAAGTAATCAATATATTAGTAGAAGGGTTCGCCTTTCAGTACATTTTTATGAATAATGCAAGTATGTACGAGTTTGAGATGTGGCATGGTTAAAGTTTTAGTTGAGAAGAAGTGCACGAACAAAATTTTGTGTATAATATGCGGAAATATTTTTTATTCTGTCTCCTGTTTTTAAATTCTATGTTTAGGTAAGTATATATTTATCTATTTTTTAGAGACGTGTCAAGCAAAGCGTAAGGCAAGCAACTTTTTTACAGCGCGAGCCATAAAGTATTGGAAACATTTTACATGAAAATATATTTAGCATGATTATATTAATCAAAATAATGTTTCTAAAATGTACCTTAATAAATAAAAATAAGGATATAGGGATAATCCCTCCCACCTATAATTCTGAGATTAAAACTGTATAAAAACATCGTTTTTTGTTATGTAGATCATAACTCAAGGTTTTGTAAAGCTAAAATTAATCTAAAAGCGGATATTTACTTCGAGAACGTTATTTTTCCTTTCATTGGAAGCACAACATGGATCATAAACTTTTATCACGATCCAGGGCCAGTGACACTGTTAACCAGTAGTTAACTTAACCTTAACTTTAATTAATTTAAACATTAGTTAGCTAATTACGCAAAGAGTTATGGTACAATGTTATTTTTTTATTTATATTATCTAGTCTTAATATTAGTCTAAGTACAAAATGACTTCAAACCTAATTTTCTAACTTCTAATTTTGTTTAAGCCATGCCCATAATAAAGATTAAATCAATGTCATCCCATATTAATATTGATGTCCGTCCAGCTGTTTGGACTGTAGAGCATGCCAAAAATGGACATAGATACATACGAAAAACATTATTCCTCTAGCTCAGCCAAGTATTCAGGTAAAATAAAGTTGTACTGTAATTTTTTGCCAAATAATATCTGCTAGCGATGTTGCAAACATCCGTATACATTTTAACGCAATTACTAGGAGCGTGGAGTGACCTAGTCTGTAATCCTTTTCAATCCAATTCTCTCCCACGTCAAACATCCCACTGAAAAATTGTTCGTAACTGATGAAAATTTGTTTTGTAAATGATAAAAGAAGAACCCATACACAAGCAAGGGTGTAAGCTAAATTTAAAAAACTAAAATTGTAATTACATTTTTATGAATATTATTTTAAGTATTTATTACTTTATCATGTTACTTCAATTGAAATTCAGTTTCGACTATATGTGTCTCTTTCAAATTCATATCTTCTTTATGTGCGTAAGAGAGACGTTAGTATTAAATAAGTTACACCTTGTAGTCCTATTCTGTATTAAATATATTATTACCTAAGTATAATTTAGATAAACATAATTTTATATACATTTTCATACTTTTTATGATTTAATTACTCTCTTTCAGTATTTGTATTATAATAACAACTGCTTACTATATATACTAAAACTAACAGGATAATATGAACATATAAAAAAACACTGAAAATGTACATCAATGTATATTTGATACCCATATGAATTTTTAATATCAATCTATCATCAAGGCGATAAATATACAAAATAGCTTACAATAGGGTTTGTATTTGCACTATACCCATAGGACGGGCGAAGTTTTGTCATGGTCACCCAAACAACTAGCTATAAGTTACTCATAAATCAGAATCGATATTCCGTCGTTTAGTTGACGAACTAAAAATAGTACCACAAGCGCACTGAAACGAATAAAATATTCTTTAAATTTTTACAGTTATTAGGATAATATATTTATTACAACTAAGTAATATTTGAGGTTTTCAGCTAACCAACTATTATGACGTAAAGTTTAAACTATTGATAGTTTAATTAAATTGTACTAGCTTCGCTATCCCGTGTAATCTATACCTTAATTGACTGTTCTAAACTATCTCAGGTTGTAGGTGAAACATAATAATATCGTTTTAGATACTTTGTGAGTAATAAATAGATCGGAAAAGGTTAAATGTGTTGGATGTGAAGTTTTTACATAAACACATATTCCTACTACGATAATATTTGGACATAATATTCTTTATATTAATGTTCTCGAAAAAAAATCTAAATAATATTAAATATAATTTTTAGTTTACATATTTGATACCCATATGAATAGTAGTATACATTGATTTGGTCCAGATTTAGAATTTAAGTGACTTTTTTTCGATTAAAATTTCTAGAAAATGACAAACATAAAAAATATTAGTAAAAAAGGTTTACCTAAGGAATATTTGGTATAAGGCCCCCGGTGGGACTCGAACCCACGATCTTCGGTTAGAGAAACCAAGCCTTCTCCAGTTAGGCCACGGGGGTAATATCTGAACAGTTTGAAATCTTGTATATATTGTGCTCTTCGAACGAATATTTGAACCGATATTATTATTTATAATGAATTAAAATAAACTCGAAATATTTTACCATGAAACTAAACTAAGAACACTTCCAATAAAGCTATCAATATTCTCTTTCATTGCGCTTTTTTATTTGTATACCCACTAGAGTGTATTCGCAGACATTCGGTTATTCTTCCTCACTCTAAACCCCTACAACTTTTAAACGGCTCAACCGATTTTCATCAAACATATCTAGGAACACTCGCACATAAGTCACCTATACTACAAACAAAACGAAATTGAAATCGCTTCATCCGTTTGGGAGCTACGACGCCACAGACAGACAGACACGTTAAACTTATAACACCCCTCTTTTTGCATCGAAGGTTAATAAATACAGTGCCACCAGTCCTCTGAAGGCTTATTACTGTTGGTCCCGTCGCCGGATTAGTGTGGAAAGCACTTAAGATTTTATATAAGAGCACCCTTCGAGAAGTTTATATTCACGCTGCGTTTCCAGCAGGAAATTCATTTTATCTGTCATTTCAAGTCCGTTTTGGTTAGGAATGAATTGTAACTGGCTTGTCAAGGACAAAGGGATACGAAACGAATTGTTTTTGTTATAAAGGATCGTGTAATATCATTTTAAATAGCATTAAGTGAAATGTTTGCAATGTTGACAGTATTACGTCGTTTTGGAGTTCATTATTCTGTACTACGTACTAACTTATACGGCTATGCGTTTTATGAATAGAAGATTGTTTTACATAATAATAATTATAGTCAAGTTTCTATAGAGCAGGCACTGGTTCTATGTATAACATTAAGGTACATGGACCGTCACCAACATAAATATTTGACTCCCTCTTCCCCGAAGACTAACTTTCCGTTTGCGACTATACTTAATTCGAGATCACGATAAAATCATTATTTATGCCCCGCTGGGAATCGAACCTGGGACCCATCGAGCAGTCCAACATAGAGCTATATACTCGTTACTATTGCATGGATACGACCCTTTAAATCTGGTAGCTTAAGTATTTTTAGCTTTTCGGCGACGAAAAACAAATATTTTACCACTCCAGAAGATTAGTGCCAAGAGTATTCTAGAAACAATAAAAAGGACAGTAAAACTAACAGGCAACTCATAAAAAGTTTAAAAGTTAATCCATAAAAACTAACACTATCAAAATGTTTTATTGCGGCTATACGACTTTTATTACAGTTTTGATAGATTCCTTTTAGCAATGCCCGAACCTAACCTGGATAACTTTTAAATTAGTATAGCTAATCGTGCGAGTATCAAGATACGGATTTATCAAGACTAGAGAGCTCGATTTCTGGTCAAAATTGGACCATAACCCATGATGTCAAACAATTGCGTCAACCTATGACGTCAACTGTCTATCAACGGGGCTTTCATTCCGACGACTGTATGCTTAGTATAAATAAATAAGAAATAGCTTCAGCAAAAATAAAGTTTTTAAGGTGATGTAATACCCCAAGGCCTATACTTTTAAGAGATAATTCAAAGATATCTCAACAAGGGTCATTTAATTTAAATGGAGAATAATATTCAGTATTATAACGTACATTAATGCTCGGACGGTAGACGGGCGATTGTTTTAACGATATAAATTCTAATACAAGGTGTTGAAAGATGCCTTGGGGTGCCAGTATTGTAAACACACGGGAATTATTTCGATGCAAAAATGCTAGGTAAATTTTTAGATAAAAGTTGAGAAATAAACTTTTTATTTTTTTGACATAATCATAAGATATTTTAGCAGTACTGTAGTAGTGATAATCTAGCTAAATTAACGTTAATATTCTATTTATAAAAAGGTATAATTGTAACTCTAGGACATGCACCCCTAATTTCAAAAGTTAAAAAGAAACTAGAAAAATAATTGGAAAGCGAGCAAATGTTGTTTAACTATATACAGTTATAAATTACGGTAATGATTATAAAACAAACTAAAAACAAATATGTAACTAATTAGAATTAGTAGGTACTTCATGCTAACCAATTTTAAATCAAATAGAGACATCTATTTTGTCCAAAAACATTGTGCAAATTTACTCTTATCAACCTATAAAGGTTATTATTTAATATCCTTAATTAACACAACGATACGATACCCCGGGGAAATACGCAGCAAAAGTCACTGAACTCAAAATAATACGCCATTCAATATGATAAAAAATCTACCATGTTCCACATCCATACAATTTTGTTCCGCGCAGTTTTTTCTCATTCGGGACAAAAACCTCGAATTTATGTCGAAGCTGACGCGGGACGTGAAAAACAGACGTTCCACTAATGGATCAGATAGTTCACGATACATAAAGTGATGGGACATATTTGTACCTTTATAACTAGCTGGTATATCTGTTATCTTTCTAATAATACGTAGATACGTTAGATTTTCGGTAACACTTTAAGAATATTCCAGGCAATTTGAAATTTCGTTTACTTAGATATTGTATCTATGTATGAAGAAAAGTGCACATAGCTACAATGTATGCATAACATGCTAAAATGTAATGCTATATTTACTTTATAAAACAAATCGAAACTAGCATAGCCTCGAAATTCCCCATGATTGGATATGTGCATCATGTTCTATAGATGACACTAACTATAGGTTTCTTTCCTAATATAACAGATGGCGCTGTACGGTAACCATACATCTGGTACTATCATACTCAATTAAGACACAGTGTGGTCTGTTTGAATTTAGACCACAGAGAGGCTTGAAAGTTTTAAGAAGTTTGAAACTAAAAAGTCTTATGCGTGACAGCCACAACAAAAATAACAAATACAGTCATCGATTTTATAAGGCTTAGCAATAATTATTTAACGTCAATATTTTAACAAGTATTAATAACTACTCGTACTTTTATTGGAACAACGCATTAATAAATATTTTTATTGGAACAAGATACTCCTAAGCGGTTCCAAAACTAAGTACCTACTGTTCCCGAATTCACAAACTCCAACTCGCATGCCAATATTAAACTTTTATTTTTAACTCGGATTTTTTACGTAAAAAGGCTCAAACAATTTTTCTCGAGCTTTTAAACTTTATACGATGCTTAAATACTTACTGCAAGTTTAAATTGACTGCGAACGTTTGCGACAGCTGTTTTCGAGCAGTCATATAATTTGTATCTTCATGTGAGTAGGAAACTGACAATAGTTTTTGAAAACTGTAGAAAAAATTTAAATTTATAAAGGGTATTTGGCCTCAACCCATTAACGGCCCACTACTGAGTACGGATCTCTCCTCATAACTGAGGAGGCATACTCCACCACGCTGCTCCAGTGCTGATTGGCGGAGGGCTTAGTGGACGACTTAAGTGTCGGAAATTTTAATGTTATATCCGACATGGCTAACAATTTTCATCTAATCGTAATAACCGGGACCGACGACGGCTTGAAGTGCCCTCCAAAGAAACGCTCAAGATATTTATTTTTGCCACTAGCGGTCACCCATCTATTTACCGACCGCGCCTGCAGTTGCTTAACTTTGTCGATCACTTAAGATTGACGCGAGCCGCCGAGCTATGAGCGCTTCCGCGCGTAAGGGTATTTACCATTTATTAATCGTAAAAATTAAAAGGGAACGGCTTTTCCGCAAGGAGAAAAGTTTAAAATATTATATAGAAAAAGTTATAGAATGTTTCTGAACAGATACATTCATTGCTCTGTGTTTCTGCTACTTGTAGCAATGATAATTAAGATTTTTTTTTTTTTTGTAAATTAGATTTATACTTCAAAAGGTTTTAAAGATAAGAGGTTATACCATAAATATTACGTAATTAAATTACCAAAAAAAAAGTTGACACTTATTGCTTACTTTTACTGAAAAGGGGGAATTAATTAATTACTAAAACTATTCATTACATAGTACTGCTAGACCTACAAAGTATGGGTCTAAATACTTCCTATATTTAAAAGTCTTATTGACAAAACAGTTTAAATCCGTTAGCTATAAAAGTAAATAAATGTTTGGTAGAAAACACTTCCTGGCATTGCGCCAACTTAAACAAGATTGCGAAGAACATTTGAAAATAAAAAACATTTTATTTGTTCACGTTTACTAAACATATTTAAACGAAACAAATAGGCGAAGAATACAATTTAGTGAAACACTGAAACTTAAAAGAATTAAATACTAAAGTAAGGCATATCTTAAATACTTTTTTATTGACGTATATTTATGCAAAAAAAAAGAAAAATTTCAATAATTGATTTTTCCAAAAAAAGACTAGTTTTATAACAAAGTAATGAACAAAATTGTATTTAGAACTGAAAAACAGTTACACATTTTCACAGTTAGCAACTGATAATTTATTTGGCCAGAAGGAATCTTAAATGTAGCTTAGCTTAATAATAAAAAGGAGTGTAAAATAACGTAGCGTAGTCTAGAGTAACGTTGCGTAGCATAACGTAGCATAGCGTAGCGTAGCATAACGTAGCATAGCATCTAGCAACATAGCGTCTCGTAGACAGGTGTAGCATGACGTAACGTAGCATGGTGTCAGGTAGCGCAGCATCGCTTAGAATACCGTCGCATCAAATAACTTAGCTCGACGTATTGTAGCATGACGTATTGCAGCGTGATGTGACGTAATGCAGCTTAGACTTCAATGCATCTCTTATGCGTTAACTTTAGAAAGGTATAATAGGACACAATCACCGGTTTACACCACGCAACTAACTCATCTACCAATTTCACTGCCCTCGTACTCAATTTATACACAAAATCAAATAAATACACACAAAAGCCGACAAAGTAATTACCTTTTATCCAAATTCCACTGGAGTTATCCACCAACTATCTCATACTTTGAGTACAAATAACAAACTTTGCTATCCACTCGACTGGACATGCTCAAATTGGAATGTCTTATTGGCAGTTACCGTGGAACATGCCAATGGTATGCGAGATTAAGCAATTGCAGGTGATAGACAGTAGTTGTGGTTGTTGGCAAAGGAACTTAGGAACTAGATTGAGAGATTGGTAAAGGGAAATCAGTTGCATATTCAATTATTTTTTTCGTCTTAGGAACTAACTTTCTTATCGAAAATTGCTTTACTGTCTCCATAGTTGAAGAATTCGTGATAAGGTACAATTGTATATTACAATTACAATATGTAATTTGACGGTAAAAAGGATACGGACAGAGAGTGTAAATTAGTAAGGATAAGGATTAGAAATTAATTTATTAATAATTTTTTTTTTTTGATGACACACAATTTTAAGAACTCTTTCCAAAATTCCAGTCTGCAGCTAATGACAATGAATTTCAGAAAATCTCAGACCAAACAATATAGGCCTAGTCTTTAGAATAAAAAAGGCAGGTCATTTTTTTTTACGATTTGACGTATGACACCGAGACGAAACGTTATTAATTGTTAACAACGTTATAAATTTTCTTCGACTACGCGTTTAAATTCCGAAGGCGGTGTCTATACAGATCTTGTTTTCATAAAACACCGACAGCAAATATTAGCTACAAAATAGTGAAGTCTCAGAACTAAGTGTGAGCACACTGCACAATCACAGCCGTCCGATTTCCTTAATCGCTACGAAGAATAGGAAAGACAAGGACGTACTCGTATTTGAAGCGAACGATCGTAAAGTAGGCGATGATTTTTGATGCTTAAAATAAATGAAGTGTGTAGTAGCTGAAAAAATCTTTCTTACTATACAGTAACTTCTCGGTATACTAGTAATCATTAATAGGAAAACAAAAAACGTAACTATTGATAATATAATTGTCGTAGTATAATATCATTGGCGTAGTATAATTATAAAATGTATAACCTGTATCATTATAAAGACGAATCCAACCACACCTCTCTACTTGAAATCCATCAAGCTAAACAGGCTTATAGAGCATGCCAAAAAATTAACATACATATACACATATTATGTTTAAAAAAATTACTCTCCTTTTGCCGTAGTCGGCCAAAAAATTTACAAATAGATACTTTAATAGATCTCTCGCAAGTAGTTGAGAAATCGCAAGTTACAAACGAAAAGATATCGCTAGCAGTACACGCTAGCGCAACCGTAACAAATCCGCTGATGTTGCTCACATTTGTACGAAAAAACACATCAATCTGTTACACGAAACACTTCCCTAGGTTAGGTATTTGTACCGACCCGTTAAAGATGGCCATTAAATAGCGGATCCGAGAAAACATTAATCTTCATAAGCTTTGAGGGACTTTTATTTTTCAGTTCATGTATAAAACGACTTTGTGCTTTGTTTGAGATTTTTATGTGCTTTTTAGTAATGCTCGTTGTAAAATAGTGCCTTTTAATGCCACCGTTGGGGTTAGTATGTGTCATAAATTATTATCAGAAAAACAAAAACTGGCTGCTAAAACTTCGTTCTTAATTTTGGTTTAAAAAAAATCAAGTTATAACTTTTGCAATACAAATAAACCTACTGTCATCTTACATACATACATAAGCCGTTTGGACTGTAGAGCGTCCAAAAGAAATTGACATACATACATAGATTCGAAAAGCAAGGATAATGTTTCCATCGCAGACGAGTGAAAAGAAAAAATATTGAGACAATATCGACGTTTTTAATAAATCATACTCGTTTAACCATTTTTTAGTTAATAAAATTTTTACTATTATGACGCGGAAATAATAATTTGTTCGACGAAAAGTTCTTAAAGTTATCCAACCCTCTAGGTACTGTCTAAGTAATGTCAAACTTGTCCAACTAAGTCCTATTTCACTGTCAGATGTAATTTAGAAAGTATTCGGTAAATTCTGATTCTACCAAAATCAGTTCTAACTGCTAGAAATTATGACCGAAATAAATTAAATTTTGACAGAATTCAATGTGTTTTATTCTCAACTGGTGACTGAAATAAATATATGCTACTAATAATACTAAAAAAAAACTAATATTATATACAATTTTTTTTAATATTGATGACATAAAATATTATAGAAATTAACTCTAACGCCTGTCACAAAAAGGTACCCGTTTTAAGGTTTTCCTTACCACACACAAATAGTGTCCATATGAGATCGGAAGCGCAACGAAATGTAGACCACTACCAAACTATATTGGGCTACAGTACAAAATTTTTGGACTCTATCTTCTATTACATACGATCTAAAATAGAATAACGCTAAGCTTACAAATTGGAAACGAATTTTCCTGATGGTATCTCTGGGGTGTACATATTTAGTTACGTTTCAGCCACCGAGGAGGGTGGACGTGTAACGTGTAGCTCGCAAGTTTTCGCGCGATAAACTTCGTGATCTCTTAAGAATTTCTTTGTTTTAATTTAAGCGGTCGTTTCCTTAAATTATTTTTGACTATTATCTGTGCATTTGACGTTTTGTGGCCATGTTTCGGATTGTATTGGAAAATATTTTTTTGGTGACACAATGTGTGATTTAAAGATTTGAGGATACAAAAGGTAAGAAAAGTTTTCAGTTATAATTTAGGTAACTTTTTATCCATTTACTCCATTTAATTCAATAAGATTTTTATACGTATTTCTGTATCCTATTTCTGTTTGTTAGTATTCTCCGTTTTATTTTTAATCACTCTATTTTTCGTATTTATATGACAAGATAAACATTTTGTACTTACGGTTTTCGGCTAACTTCACATTCGTTTGTTATTCCAAGTACTTACTGTTATTAAGCTAAGTGGCATTAATTTTAGATTGTTGGCATAGAGAAGTATTTTTTTTTTTTGTTGTTTTATTATTCCGTTTAATACATTGCAGTGATATTAATAAGTCCTGTAAACATAAATGAAACTATAGAATTTCTGAAAAACATAATTATCTAACCATAACCGTAACCAAATCTGGTAAAAAAATGTAAGTATATAAGTACCTAATATCGGATAAGGACCAAACAATACTCGTTACATTTTGGACAACCAAAAAAATCAAACTAATTCCAAAATTTTTTGTATGTAAAATTCCTGGCAGAAATAATTTCTGAATAAAAACAATTCTAAATATGTAAGTTACATAATTTTATCCCATTATTTATTCCCATTTGTTATATTTTCCCCTGATATTTTCATATTATAGTTTCAATGAAGCACCGAGTCAATACAGTTCTCGTAAAAGGTGTATTCAAGTTTAAATTTTACGCTACATAAATTAACTGGAATTTGGACAGACTCATTACGTTTTAGCCCTGTTAAATGCGCTCTACGACGAAATAAACGGAAATAATTCCCATAATTGTCTCACCGACAACGATTAAATAAAAAAGATATTTTTATTACCCTTACCTATGATACCTATTATTAAATAAAAGATTGAAAAACGTACTAACTAATAAATAGCTGTATATTTTCGTATTTACGTAAATTATTTAAAGATTTTCGTTTGCATTATAGGTACCCTTGTCCTCGCAATTTCGAACAGAACAAAAATAAAATTATAATTAAAAAAAATTAAACCAATTTCAAAAAAGGTAACTGAAAAGTACTAAATAACGGATTAGGGACATAGAATTTGTTTTGAGGTCGGTGTGGTTTTACTATGATAACTATATTGCCACCGACCTCAAAACAAATTCTATGTCCCTAATCCGTTATTTAGTACTTTTCAGTTACCTTTTTTGAAATTGGTTTAATTTTTTTTTATTATAATTTTATTTCATACTTTTTAGTTTACAGTTTTAACTAAAAAGAAGATTATTTTATGGCTCTTGTGATTAATTATTATGCTACCTAGAATTTGACTAAGGTTTAGAGCAGTTTTCCCTTGAATAACACGCTAACTCGTACATATAACTCGGACCATTTGGTCCATATAAAAATTTTTTTTTTTTTGGAAATTCGATTTTTTTTCATGCGCACTGCAATTTGACCAGGGTTTTAAGACATTTTCTCTTTGACACCATACCTGTAGCTCGTAATATTTGGCTAGGCCATGACACGTTTTACTTCATATCTCAGAAACTTCTGACCCGATTTGGATATAATTTATACTGTTCCCTAATTTGGAGTAAGTGTAGTCGAATAAAAAAAGAATGGTTCAAATCCGATCACTAGTTTCGGAGCTATGCTTGGACAAACAAACAAACTTACCCACATACATACATACATACATACATACATACATACATACATACATCTATGAAAATTTGTATATTTGTTTAGAAAGCCCTTCTAGATAGTCCTGTGTAAAAATTTCGCAGTTTCAATAATATTACATACATACATATAGAATTGATAACCTCTTTCTTTTATGAAATCGGTTAAAAAAATATTCAAATTGGTTCAGTCTTTCACAATTATTAAGGTCAGTAAAACATGCTATTTATACATAATAAATCGAATAAATCGTAAACGTATTACATTTATTATTTTACGATGATTAAAAAGACACTATTGTTAGCAGTAGAATTATTTTATTTATTCAAAACTTATCTGGTCACTGGCTAGGCACAACATCCTTCTTACTTGAATTATTCGCAAACAAATCGCCGTGTTCTAGTACGTTGGCCACTTTAGCTAGTACCTACACTACATCAGTTCAAATAATCAGATGTAATTATCTAAAAAAAACAAGCTGTTTCCATAACACTATCTACTAGCATTGTGATCTTGCTAAGACCGAGTGATACCTACGATAGATAGCCTTTGTTACCATACTATATTAGTTTACCTCTTTATATACATTATCTATATTATATACACTATATTGCATATCCTGTCTTATTGCGGTTTGTCAGCAAATTCAGATAATATTTTCTTTAAATAACAACATTTGTCAAGACTAAGAGCAAAAAATCTAAAGAGAACTTCGCTTCGCTTTACGCCAGCATTGCAACACGTTTCTCAAATTCTGGGTTTACAGGATTAAAATTTTAATTGGGATGCTTAATATGAGGATCTCATTATCATTTCAAATGTCGGATTTAATCTGAAATAGTGTTGCGGAGTTTCATCCGCAGGCCGGCGCAAAATTGATATGTTATCGTTAAGATAATATTGTGGTTGACATTTTTGGGTTTTAATGGAATTGGTCGCGTGCAGTGAAATGGTTCCAAAATGGATTCAAATTTGCATAATCTTAATATATAAAAAGTAAAAAACAGAGTACGTGTGTTTGTCACTGAACTCCTTCCTGCACGGCTGGACCAATTTCAATAAAATAATTGTGAGATATATTAGAGGGACCGAGTATGGTTGCGAGTCATTATTAGTGCCGGTAGATGGTGCTGTTATCGAAATACTTTGAGGGACCAGTCAATTTATAAGAGTTATTAAAACGTCACCATAGCAAAAGCTATCCGTTATTGAAGGTCAGTAGAAAAGTAACTATGAGGAAAAATATATTATGTGGCTGAACAATGTCTGCGCAGCCTAGTTCATCTATTTTATTATTATTATTATTTATTAATAGTGTTTTTATTGAGATTTTAAAGAAAGTATTATGTAGTAGTTAGAGTTTTGTAATTATTTATCCGTCTGTCAGACAAAATTGTTTATGTTTAGTCAGACTTCAAGAACCCTCGCAAGAATTTCGCCAAAATTATTTCGAAAGAAAAATAATGTAAGAAGTCCTTAGAAACTTCAATAAGGCTCTAAGTGTTTGAAGTTAAATGGAAATTTCAGAATCAGTTTACAGCTTGCTGTTATTTAATTATTTTTAAAGTAGCATTAGATAGCTTTAGGTCAATGAACCTTTGATATACGACAGACCTCTTTTACGATTCGCTTTTTAATCAGCTTCGCTACGATTAAAAAGTCGGCCACCCAAATATAACTCAAGATTTTTTGGAAGGTTTAACTTTTAAACTGGACCTATTAGGATATTATCAATTTGTTGCAATCCAAAACTGAAGTGGAGATCCTTTACTTCAAACTGATGTAAAAACCAAAATATTTAAAACATGATATTGACAATCGATTTAATAGGAATGGTAGTTCAAAACTAAGTAGACAAAAAATCAATCACCAAAACACATTTATTTGAAGTATGTATCAATTTAATACATTTTAAAGCGTATAAAATTTGCTCGCATTTCATCAGGAAATTAATGTCAAACCACATTTTCCAAAGTCACTTTAAAATCCACGCTATAGTCGTATTGAACTTTGCCTTCCGCTAACAAACAGACTGAATATTCAAATGATGTCTTCTCCTCTTACGAAACGGGAATTGATGCAAAAAAATTACGTGCATAAGTGTATCATTGATACCTACATGACTAAATAATTTTAAATTTGAATTTGATATTAAATAATATTCTTTATTCCCATTTGGCATGATTCGTTACATTTTTATTGTTAAGTAAACTAACTTAGCCCAGCCTCACTTCATTGTAGCACAAAAATATACAAACTTGTATACCTTTCTACCCGTTTTAACTTTTTGGGAGAGTGAAAAGTTGCAATATTAAATATTATTTACTTTTTTGCGATTTGTATAATGCTAACATTTAGGATACTTTTTATTTGGAAAATGGATATTTTCCCTGTGGACTAGAAGATAATGGCTGCCATAAAAGTTTTCTAAAAGGTTAGTAGATAAAGAGTTGAGTGCTTTGTGTGTAATATTTGTTTTTAAATATTATGTGCTCTGACTTTCTGAAAATTCTGACGTTATCTCAAATGCATACGAAATCAAAAAGGAGTGATTGTTTTAGGACCAAATATTGATAAATTATAACCAATTTAATTTAACAATATTGATATAAATTCATTTTATAACACAACATAGGTACTTTAGTTACATATTTGACAATCCTTAAGTGAGTTTATATTTGAAATTTAAAATCGAACAAAACCTCTGTTTAATATTATTATCCAAACTTTAATATATTAATAACTTTAAACGAGGCTTAAATATTTTAATCACCATAAAGTTGGCTTAAAACAAGATAACCTAAAAAGGTGACCCAAAATGCAAGCTTCACAACGCAAACTTTGAACAGACGTATTGATGTTATAAATTGTTAAAAGTGTAGGCATTTTTCGCCATGTTGCTTTAACGATGTATAATCATCAGATAAAGAATGGATTAACGATACCTCGTGCTACTATTTCCATCTCTTTCTAACATTGTTTTTGTTAACAACCATAATTAATAACAAGTAATAATTAACAGAAATACAATTGTTATTTAGAATGGGCATATTCAATAAATTAGTAGGCCTATATGCCTATATTAATATGGTGTCCAAAGACACCTCATATATGAAATCAAGATACGATATCATATTTTATATCACTTGGTACGGTTAAGGAAGTTTACCGATCCCTACTTGCCCAGTGTGGGGCCTATATCCCTCACACCAAAAGAGAAGACCCAAGCCCAGCAGTGGGACAGTTTTGGGTTGCGATGAAGCGAAATTGGAGCATACCAAAGAATTACATACAAACAATCAATTTAAAGATAAAGTAAGTACATTGATTTGATTTAAAATAGATGTATTTGTAAGAGGTACAAGATCACCGTAGACAAGTCCCTACAATCAAAACATTGAAGATCACGTTCTCAATCCAAGCGTAATTTAACCCCAAATCCATTACATTACAAACATCTGGATTCATCAAGCCTTAATTAGTAGAATAACGGCACACGTTCTACGATCATCCGCCGTCGGTTTTAGATTAAAGGCTGTAAAATCTCCAATTCAAATCGTACGACGGAATTCAAATGAACTGTACTCCCCTACTACTGACTCTGTGAGGAAACTCGATTCGTTCAGCCTATTTTTTAAACTTGTTGTTATTTAGCACGCAGTTTTACGTTAACCTTGTAATGGAGATCACGTATTTTCATGTTATTCAAACTTTTCCAGTAATGTTTATGTCATTTCGTCGTTTCAATGTCACATAAACTTAAGAATTTACAAAAGCTGCTTCGAAAATAAACGATTTTGTTTTAAAAATAAGACAAGATCTCAAAACGGACTATAAATATTATAGCACTAAACAGTGTTTATTTTGACACAATCACTGTAACACACTTTTAGAACATTGTCCGTTTATTAAGTTGGTAGGTAACTAAGTGACTGAAGATTTTAGTAAGTATAAGAATTAATATTAACGACAATTACTTAGTTGCCAACCTAATACATAATTCCTAAGATGTTCGTGTAATTCGTTTACCGCGTCAATATTTATAAAACTAGTTTTTATTCTATAAAAAAGTAAAGTAAAATCTAATTTATTAGTAGCAATTATTTTTCCAAAACACATAAATACTAAGTAGCTCTTTCAGGTGCGATTTTTGTAGCTATAGATTATAATTACAATGCAGGGTTAGGTTAGAAAAAGCAAAAGTTCTTTTAAAGATCACTGACCAAAATCTCATTTTGACTAGTAACCAATATTTCATCTGTAGCGAATTTATCAGAAACGCTGTACTTACCTGATAGTGGATGCGATCTATTTGGAACATAGCCAGTGGTAATGTCCAGAACAGATATTCAGAAATTTCAATTTTAAATCTGGAAATCTTTCATAAAAAGAGCACGCAAAAAGAGTGTTGATTATAAAAGAATATTTGATGTATACCTACTTCAAGTTTAATGTCTTTTTGAACATTATATAGAGTAATTTTTATTTGAAACTAGTCGACCCGCTCTCGCTTCGCGTCGATGTACCTTTTACCTCTTATCGTTTAAAACAGTCAAACCATTGGCGCAGTCAAGTAAAAACCCCTTTAATTTGTTGTAGTTTTCATTGACATATTAGAGAAGCATGAGGTACAAATGAAATTAAAAGTGTATGTGTAATTCCTATCAAATCACCAAACTAATACTATTTTAATAATTATCTATACTAATATTATAAAGAGGAAACATTTGTATTTTTGTTTGTTTGTTTGTAATGGATAAACTCAAAAACCACTAAACCGATTTTCAAAATTCTTTCACCATTGGAAAGCTCCGTTATCTACGAGTAACATAGGCTATATTTTATTTACAAAAAAATAGGGGTCCGTAAGATATTTGGGTTTTTCGAATCCACGGTGTAGTAGTTATTTATTTTAACCTAAAATATACACCAAAGCGAAGCGAGGGCGGGTCCACTAGTCATAAATAAACACGTCTTCGAGTAAGTACCTAGTAAGACGATAGTTACTTGTGTAAAAGAAATCCTTCGAAGTGATCACCGGTATTGTCCCGACATATAAAGATTTACAATGGTAATTCCAAAGTCCGGGAACGTAGCGCGTTGGAATCTTAAATGAAACCGCGGAGATTCGACGTCTTGGCGCGAGATTTATTTCGGTTTTTGCATTTCCAGCTCGTTTGTACGTTCAGACGTTCGAAGAATGCATTGATTGGCTGAAATCTGAATCGCCATTTGAATAGAACTTACCAGAGGAATTTATCCGGCTATTTGTCTAAGGTGATTTATCGGGATAGAGTTTCAGTGTTATCTACTGTATTTATTGAAGCTTAACGCTTAGTATTACTAACTGAATTACAGGCAATTTAATACAATTAGTAATCATTAAAAAAAAATCAAAAGACCAACTGCTCAAAATTGGGAGGGAATTATCAAAAGATTTATAGTATATTTCACTCTCACAATCGAGACGAATCTGACAGCCCATACGTTGAAATCCGTCGAACCGTTAAGGCTCTAGAACGTGGCAAAAAATGGACATACATACAGACATACGCTCGAAAAAAAACCCTCCTTCTACTTATGGAATCGAATAAAAAAATGTAGATTATGTTATGAAGCTGGTAGCGCCTACTGTTTGAACCGATTTATTTATTCCTAAACTTAGGCATCTTAAGAATATCGTTTTTTATGCGCGTTTAAGCTCGTCTTTGGAAGCGCATTTTGGCACGTAAAGGCGCGCCTTTTGACACAAACACACTCGTATCAATGTTGACACTGACTGAACACCATTACCGGTTCAAGCAAACACGCTGAAATATGATAGTTTACGCGCGTTTGGTTTTTTTAAATTAAATCTGCACTTAGGGATTCCTTTTCTGCTAACTTACATCGTTGCTAACAGTTACTTACAATGAAATTTTTTATAAGCTTGTTAGACAATTAGTTACACAACGAGAAAAGCTCTATTTAGACACAATATTGAAGTGAAAACTTCTTTTGCATCGTTGTGATTTGAAGGTTCACAATACTTAAAGTTATAATTTAATTGAAGTTATTTTAATAATAATGACCTTTTTAATTGTTTATATTATTTATTATTGTTATTATTTATTAGAATCAGCTAAATTTAAATCCAATGATACGTAGATTTCGCCTACAACGTGCTACGGTGACATTTCGTTTTATATACGAGTATAAAGGTAGAATTTTGCTTTTTCAGTCCTAATGTTATCCAGATTCAGTGAAAGCTTTTTACGATCGCGATTCTATTATACCTCTACATTAAAATATACGGAAATGGTTTTTATCTGTGAATCTGATATTAATAGCAATTATTCCGTCATCATCTTTTTTTGTTAAAAGTCTATCCCTTTTAACCTATATAGTTTTTTCAGTTCTACTTTGAGCTACTTTAAATAGTAATTATTTTAGTAATGAATTTCACTAAGTTATCCTTCCTATTTTTATTTAATGTTACTTTATAAAGTAAACCAAATATTGCCTAAAGCTTCCCACCGTACAGAACTTCGGTAAGACTTGAATAGTCTGAAAGAGAAAACATCTCTTAAAAACCATGTAAAATCATTCACTTCCATTTTCCCTATACCTACCTACAGCATCAAAAATCCTTGTAGAATCTCACAAACAACGCAATTTATCTAAGCTTTAATTTCACTAACATCTCGATCTCAAGCAATAAAACGTAATGGGCGAATTCTTCGAGACTTTCTATAGCTTTTAAGCCCTTGTTCCACTACAACCTGTTATTAAAACTGACGCAATAGGTGTTTTTTTATTATGTTTTATGATATATCTGTTTGAAATAATGTAGAGCTACTAATCTTAGAAGCTCTTCTAAAGAATATTCCGTGTTTGTTGCGGTTTTCTCTTTTGAAGTTGTTGTGATCAAGATTGTTATTTATTATACAACGACCAACTAAGCTTGTAGTGCCACTAAACCCAGCTCCCCATGAAAATCGTGACAGTCGTAGTCGTAGTCGTAGTAGGTCCTCTTAGTGATAATGTGTTAATGAGAATATTAGTTTTTAGTAATTCGTTAGTAAAGAAACCATGGAAGTTACTACAGTTAGTGCAGGATATTTATTTTGCAAAATTACAACCCAATCGGAGACTGGGAAGTCAGTTTTCTAAGGGGAGTCATATATTTATGCCGCCTAGATAGGGGGATAAGATATTTATGCTCGTGACTGTATAATGTTAAATTCAAATCATTTATTTCGTCTTAGGAACTAATAGCTCACTTAACGAACGTCAAAAATTTTAAATACCTTTTAAAGAAATAAAATTGACATTTCTTAGTATATCTCTAATCGTTCCTCGTACTCGGTAAGCGCCGGAAATGACCTAAAAGTATCAGAGGACACAAATATTTCCTTCTTTGTTTAGTCGTTCACGAACGCTTCAAGTGGGCATTGTCAGCTCCAATTATCATCTGGAATGTTCGAATAATGGAGGATTTTGTTTCAAGTGATCTGTTTAATTTTTGTGTAAACGACAAACGTGCACTGAGACCAATTTCAATTACTTATGTTTATTGTATTAATGGATAGCTCAAGTTTCGGTACAATATTGGGAATAATAAAGATGCATAGGAAATCAAGATTTGACATGGTTAAGATTGTATAGCGAAAATGTGTAAAAAGCTAAACTAGTTTTTGTTATAGGTAAGAACAGTTTTTTTTGTAAACCAAACTAATACAATCACATGTTATCTCGCAAGAAAATGTCGTCACCTTATATGTCTATTATCAATATTATTATCAAAGCCTATCTGTATTAAAATTTCCAAAAAACATTTCATGTACAGTTTCAAGCCCGATACAGTTTTGTTATAAGTACCTACTAGTGGGCCCACCTTCGCTTCGTTTCGAGAAGCATAATTATGAGAAAACTTAACCTAAGTTATTAGGCTACTGTTTTCGTTCTACCAGTGAAAGTCCCGTCAAAATTGGACAGACCGACAAACACAAAAATTGAAAAAAATATTATATTCATTTTATAAATAAACACTCCAATTTTATTTATTTATATCGATGTATTAATATAATAATTATAATAATGTAATATAGATATAGAAGTAACATAAAGAGTACCGCGTACAAAGATCTTAAGTTAAATCAATGTGTTGTATCCTAAAACTTGTTTGTAACGAAAACTACTGGAATATTTGCACACATTCCACGGATACTGACCCAAATGTGTCCGATCCAACCCTTTGAGAATTACTATCTAAAATTCTCTGCATGCCTTTACTCTAATACTTTATATCCTTTTTGCTTTATATTAAATTAATCGCCATTTAAAAATATATAAGGTAAGGTGGGGTATGACTTACACACGGGGCAAGACTAACACTGTCTATTATCTCGATACGTATAGCTTAAATACGAAATTCTTCCAGTCTGTAAAATAGAACAAACGTAAATGTTCTCGGCTAAAACACACACACGTCGTTTCTTCAGGTGCATATCGAGATAACAGACAGTGTTAGTCTTGCCCCATGTGTTAGTCTTACCCCACCTTACCTTACTCGTAAATTTAGAGGCTTACATGGTGTAAAACTTTTATCTTTTACTTTCTGAAGGATACGATATACCCACATTTAACAGTAAGACTAAGTTTTTAAGTTAATAGAAAAAAGAAAAAACTTGCCTCGTCACTTCCACTATGAAAATCACGGTGTGTGTAATGTGTAAATGTGTGAGTTTGGTGACACTGAGTTTCATACAAAATTCGTAAATTGCTCCTTCTAACTGTATGTATGCAGATACATTCCTTGTTCTGTGATGGAAACGAATCTAATGACAACCCTCATGTTTAAATTCGTTGAGTCATTTAGACTGTAGTTAGCCAAAGAAATGGTCATAATAAACATAATCTCAAAAACGTTGCCCTCCGTCTGGAGCAGTCGAGAAATGATTAAAGTAGGAAGACTTTCAATAGCTACACTCTTATAACCTAAAATTGTATACTAAAAATTCATATAATAAGCATCTACAATTTCATAAAGATCAGAAGAGGATGGACATTCTGATTACTAATGCCGAATTAACAAACACTTTTAAGTTATTGGATCAACGATTAATGGACAGTGATTTAGTTCAGGGCTAACTTAGTCTCCGTCAAGCATAAACGGTACAGTCCACAACTTCTGCAATTAACACAAGTATTGTACAGTTCTTAGACGGGAAGTTGAGCTGGCTGCGAAGCTGTTTAATATCCAACTGTGGTCCAAACTTCTCAACGCTAACTCCCCACAGTCTTTGAAGCGACTGCGAAAAATTTCGTTTGGACGCTTAAACGATAAAGTTGTTTGTTTTGAAAACGGGGTTCATAGAAAACTCTGGTTAGTGAACTTTTGAACAATCTCTTTTAGTGACTTTTGTGGTTTTTACATGCTTAAAAATATTTTTGGTATGTAAAAGGTCATTTATACCTTACCTTTTGTTAAGCCATAAGAGTTTTGCTTAGATTTTTTAGATATTTAAGCATTTTTTATTTGGATTTTAAACCTTATTGCATTATTTAGTTATACCAACTTGCAATTAAAAATATGAATTGAAAAAGAAAATTAAAATAAAAAAAAGAGTTTTGATGAAAGATAATTTGAGACCAATTACTTAAGTTTATATCATGTTCATTTTACATATAAAACAGTGGAGATTATTGGAAGTACTACTTTATCGTACTCAATTCAAAGAAACGATGAAAAGAGAAAACCAGATAATAATACAAAAGCTATTAACAATCGGAAACTGGACCAATTCACGAATATCCCAATATTTTTCAACAATGACTGAAATCAACAACAACTGAGAACATAATTCCTTTTTCATTTTGCCGCTTACTCTTTTGAATGTTTCTCAACTTCTATTAATAGAACTGATCTGTTATAATCGTTTCTTTAGAAGCATCAAAGTTTGTTGCGATAGTAAAGAATGTTCAACGAACCGTGAAAGACTGTTTCTTTAAAATGCTTTGAGGTGTAACAGAATGCAATTATCCATTTTTTAATTCCAGCTAATTTTATTTACTCCGTCTGCATTCTAGACGTATTCATTAAAAAACAATGCTGTGGCACTTGTTACCTTTTCTTCCCATCCAATGTCCCATTTCGTAGTCAATTTATCCAATCGCTTTTCCACACCTATCAGCCGTCATCTTGACACGAAATTTCTTACGTTTTCTCTAACATAATACATTCTTATCCGGTATACCAATTTTGTGATTATCGTAAGGTTTATAGCTTCCTTTTAGAATATTTTTGATTGCAATACTAGTTGAAAATCAGGGTTCCTCGTACTCCCTGCTTCTAAGCCAACAACGCTACTTGCCTAGTCTTAGTTTTGCAAGTATTACAATTGTAGGACCACTTACCATCGTTATGACCAACTTGATACTTAGCTATTATTATAAATGGAGTTGAATATGGATCTCTTATAATGTATTTCTTATGCTAATCGGTAAATCAAATGCTCTTCCCTGAATAATATCTGCTTATGGGTAAAATTCTGTTTATTCTCTCCAAACTTTTTATATGAGACGCTAAGGTAAATACTTTTTTGTAAGGGGAAAACTTTTGTATGTATAAGCTGCTTCAGAATTCTTGAGTACTTTTCCTCGAGTGCTCAGAAATTTATGATATTTGGTATTGTTTCAATTCGGCGTCAACAAATAGAAAGGAAACCGCGAAAAGCCTTTATGGACTAAACTATAACCTACCTATAACTATAACCTACTCTAGGTATAGTTGTGAATATAGGTTCTTGGGCATTTTTTTTTATCTGACTACGATTCTGCTATACTAAATGCTTTTGAACTGCATGTTTGTATATGAATGTTTTTCTGTTACTTGAGCATCGAACTATTAATAATTTTAAATTAAGAACTAAAAAAACTCGACATATTTCATCATCAAACGAAGTTAATCACACTCTCAATAAATTCATCAATATTCTCTTTGAGCGCGCTTTTTTATTTTGAGACCCCACTACTTCTTCCCCACTCTCACCCCCTACAACTTTTAAACGGCTCAACCGATTTTCATCAAACATGTCTAAGAACACTCGCAGATAAGTTACCTTTAATACAAACTAAACTAAATTAAAATTGCTTAATCTGTTTCGGAACTGCGGTACCACAGACAGACTGACAGATACACCCACAGACACGTCAAACTTATAACACCCCTCTTATTGCGTCGGAGGTTAAAAAGGGTAGGTATTTCTAGCTATTATTATAGCTTTAACGTCCGATTATTATTGCTGTTACTGAACAGAATCAAATTATTAAATTCAATTACGAGACCTTTCACTACCAACTAGGCTACAAGGTCGCCTTGTAAGATTTCGTCCAAATTCGTAGGGTTGCCAGATTCAAAAACAAAAAATCAGGACAAAATTTTTAATTGCCTTGCATTGGTAGTTCTTCTTGAGGCACTCAGATAGGTAGGTAAATTATTAATAGAGAAGCAAACAACTGCTAAAAAAATCTATAGGGTAGACGTGGCGTAATAAAAAGTTATACATATAATAGTTAATACCTTATTTCACTTTCACAATGACAAATCAAGAGACAAATTCAATAACACCTCATAATGTTAAAATCTATCAATCAGTTTAAACTATAGGGCATACCAAAGAAACAGACATACATACATACGCTCGAAAAACACTACCCTCCTTCTAGCGCAGTCAGCTAAAAATGAACACGAAAGAACAAAACGAACAAATTCAACATTTCTCAGTATTAACTCACGCCTGTTTCAAAAGAGTTTGCCAGTATAGAACTGTACATCTTCCTTCAATACTTCTCAACCGCCAAACTTTACAATACTGTCGTGAAACTCGAACAAACTTCGAAGAATATTATTCGTTTGCCCAAGCGTTGGGTCTGTTTACTCTCAGATGACTTTAAGATACGGTTAGTTATTTTTATGAGGTTCGTGCAAACTTTATAAGTTTTTCTTTATACCGCCACTAGTATGAACACGGATGAAAGAACTAACTGGAAGGCGCATATAGGCGTGGCCCTGAAGCTGCAAGTAGGAACAATGTTCACTATTCAGCAAATTTCAAGTGACACATTCGATTTATGTCTCCTTGCGCGCTTGTCAAATATTGCAAATATATATATAACACGTCGTATCATAATTCAATCAAATTTAGAAAATGTACCATAGCCCATGGTAATAGAATTGAATTTGTTATGAGCTATTTTGTGAGTTAGGTTTAAATAAAGTAAATTGTAATTTTTGTTCTAAACGAATTATCGCTAAGGAAGTATAATGTGTAAGTTTGCCGACAGTAGTTTTCATAGAAAATTCGTAAGTTGCTGCTTCTGACTGTATGTATTCAGATACATTCCTTGTTCTGTAAGTATAAATTCATCAGCAATATTTTTTTCATTAAGTATAGCAACACGAGAAAAAGAAATTCTCGGTTAGTTTTTCGTTTCTTTTTGCTTTTTATCATAGTTTATCGCCATATATCATCACCCATAAATTTACCATTAAAATTTCAACAAAATAAGTTAGTTAAAATCATTACCCGGCTATCTTCATTAGGCTTAGCTAGCCTTCCAATCGGGTAAAGTGTATTATATGTACAGAGTACCTACTAATTCTAGCAACTACGTCGAGTATAAACGTTACTCTGTGACAATGAAATGTTATATTGGCCCAATAACATGGTACATCGCAATTAATTATTATTCCAGGCTTACGTGATGTGTGATATCATGCTAATTAAATTTAACTTGTCTGCTGTCAGTATCCGTTCATAATTAATGTTATGTAAACATAATATGTTATGTCAATGTGATGTAACATCTCGAACGAGTGACATAGGATCGAAAACTGAACCACAATTTACAATGATTAAACCATCGCAATCTGTGACTGTCCCAATGCTGGGCTTGGGTCTCCTCTCACAGTATGGTACAGGCCTTAGTCCACTACGCTGGCCTAGTGTGGATTGGCAGACTTCACACATCTTTGGGAACTTTATGGAGAACTCTTAGATGTATATGTAGGTCTCCTTTCTCATTCTTTTCATTTATATGAATTAGAGGCGCTTGCCGTTAGCTTCAAACCCAGGAATCCCCGTTCGGGAGACCAACGTTAAAACTCTTAGACTATCACTGCTTTTGACAATTACATGGCTTAATTACGACCTACTGCGAAACTTCAATATTTATATTGCCACGAATAAATAGTAGGTCGAATGCCTACAGATTACTATAAGGAATTACGTGAGAATGAAATATACTATTCCGTATGAAGTCCAGCAGCCAGGCAAAACCTTTTTGCACGCGCCTGGCAATTTTAAAACCCCGACTTAATCGTCTGGCTTGTTTCATCCCTTTTCTTTGAACATTAAACTACAACATTACAAAATTGCATATTGCCTTAAATGTCTTTTTAGAGTCAAAAAAAATATAAAAAAATAGGGGTTGATTTAACCGTGCAAATGGCCAACCAAGTCTACAGTTCCGTGTTGGAGTATAATAAGAGAGATTATGTGACAAATCAGCTTGTCTCAAATAACTATTCAAAAATTGGTGCCAGCTCCCGAGCTATAACTTTTTTCTTCCTTTAAGAAGATACCATTTCATGTAGGAAACAAAGTACCTACAGTTAGTGGCTACATAGGTAACTATAACTAGGGATGTTAAAACACGATCCTAACTAGTAATGTAAGTAAGAACATTTCATGATATTTACAACTCTAAACACCCTGTATCCGCCATATTAAGGCATTGAGGGGCTAAAATGGGATATTATGATCAAATTTCAACTCGCTTAATTAGGAAAGTTTGTGTAGGTTGCGAGCGTGGACTTAAACGTGTTTTAGAAGGATCTGCTACGATTCGTGAGTTTTGTTCATATATTAAAACAGGGTAGAAATAAGTAGGTATCTATACTAGTTATCATTTATAAAAAAGATTAATAAAAAAAATGGTTTTTGAGCGCAATATTCAAAAATGACTCACGTAGCTTAATTTTATAATCCGTCAAGACATTTGATCAGTAAAATGTACCAAAGAAATGGAAATACCTACTTTACATGCATTAAAATGTAAGAAAAGCCATTACACATTATTGTGTAACTGTCCCATGGGACAGTAGTGACTATATCGGAGTGGCGATCAGAGGGTCCTAGGGTCGATTCTTAGCGAGGCAGAAGGAATTATGAGTTTCAATTTCGTCGTAAAAACTTAATGTCATGAAAAAATTATCTTAATCCATTTAAAGACATCGTAATCGTGTCGTACACAATAAAGTTTCAAGTTAACGTTATCACGTTCGAGTTCGCGTCGAGTGTATCACACTCGACTCAGCTTCGTAACAGCGGTTGCAAGGAATTCCTTCATGAGACATTTTCAGGAACAGTTGAATTCCTTAGTTTATCTTCTCAGTAAAGAAGACGTGTTGTACCTAATGTATTGTTAGCTTTATTAAATTAGGTCTTTTATCTCAATATATAAAGTCATAACGTACTTTTGTTTGGCAGTAAACTCCTGCTAAATATCTGGATCAATTTTATAAACAGTTTGTTGTATATTTGAAATAGACTAAGTACATATAGTTTAGTATCACAGTTTGATCCAGGAGGTGGTGCTGTTGTCGGGATACTTATAGTTACCAGCTAAAAAATTTAAAAATATTTACATATACTCGTGTGCTATCATAGCAAAAGTTGTCCAATATTATGACCCTTGGGAGTACATTACGCGGAAAACTAATAACAAAATCCAACTACAAAATAACAATTTAGTGTCGAAGAATCAAGCAATTTGCCACTAACGGTAATATCGTTTAAAATACACGACGACAAAGAGAATGCTCTCAATTTTCAATCTCATTCTTAACAGCCGTCGTAAATGGTTTTGAGCTTAGCAATGAATGTTATCCATTTTGCTGTGTTTGTAGAAGATGTAATTTCCATCATGTTTTTAGATTATTTTAGTATTTTATTTTTACTTTACTGCGTCGTTAATGTTTTTCGACTGTATGCATGTATGTCTATTTTTTGACACGATCTACATCCCACGACTATTATAGATAGATTTTGACGTGTCAGATATCATTAAAATCTATCTATATTATAAGAGTGACATACTCGTAGATTATTATCTTATTGTATTTTTATTAGAACACAAATTTTATAATGTCGATTTTTTGCCTTTCTATTTATTACCTGTTTAATAGAATCTCCAGCAGTTATTTGCTTTTATCTGCTATAAATGCATGTATGTAACGTATAAACCTTCCTCTATATTCACTCTATCGCGTGATGAAAATCACATTAAAATCCGTAACGTAGGCTGAAAGATCAAAGCGTTTATGTGGCGGGAAGAAAATGTTTTATACTACACTAAAAGACTGGGTAGACGTTTACCGGCCACATTTTTTTCCTCTTAAAATTTTGTTAATCTTTTGGTTTTCCACATAAGGTACTTTAGATATTAAATTTTTATATATTTTAGTAAATGGCTACCATATCAGGCAACTTTTACTATGGCGGTGTTTTAATATGTTTTATAGTTTGCCTGGTCCCTTGAAGTATCTAGACATCTGGACCAAGTGACGGGTCGAATTGTGGTTGGAAACTATACTTGGTCCTTCAGAAATACGTCACAAATTTTTAATTACAATCGGTTCATCCGTATAGGAGGAGTTCAGTGACAAGCACTGTTTTATATTATTGTGATTAGGTCTTGAAACTACAATAACTGTCTGTAAGTAACATTACAGTAACCGTGGTACGTTTTTGTCATATGCTTACGGAATTCCAAAATAGGTACTCTCAAAAATGATTGGTTTCGGCGAAGCAATAGTCGCAATTTTAGGTAACTGCCTTTTGTGGGGCTTCAGACCTCGTGATTGGAATTTTAGACTACGTAGATTGTTGCTGGCTAAATTTGTACTGCTTTTTACATTAAATAATCCGTATATTTTATTAGAGCCCTATTTTCGATGGTATAAGGTAAGGTGGGGTAAAACTAACACACGGGGCAAGACTAACACTGTCTATTATCTCGATACGTATAGCTTAAATACGAAATTCTTCCAGTCTGTAAGATAGAACAAACGTAGATGTTCTCGGCTAAAACACACACATGTCGTTTCTTCAAGTGCATATCGAGATAATAGACAGTGTTAGTCTTGCCCCGTGTGTTAGTCTTACCCCACCTTACTTTATTTAAATAAATAAACGCTGAATCACTCATACCTTCGCAGTAGGATTCCCTGTGTCGCGGATGACATGGACAACAAAAATAACACATCACTCAACAACAACAACAACAAACATTTATTTGTCACATAAATATCTTCCCAAGCCGGGAATCGAAGCCGGCACAGGTCGGTTAAAAATATGCACTGTAGGACTGAAGAGAAAATAAAATTCATTCCTAATATTCCTGTAAGCGAGGAAGCCTAACAATTTTTTTAACACTTCTAATTAACATTCCCTAACGTGATAATTAACCAAATTCCCTTTTTTTAGTAGTAGGTAAAAGTTTCTAATCTAACATACAGATATACAGTACACCAATAATGATTCCTAGCTTACTATGGAACAATTTTTTTTACATGCTATCTATACTGTGTCTACGGCATAAAAAAACTACTATTAACCTCAGTAGATACAATAGTTCGTTCGTATTAGTTGCTTGTTTTCAGCGGCTAATAGAAAAGTGCTGATTGAAAGTTGAAGCCAAATATGCTGTTTCAGTTGAAGTTGGCTGAAATTGGCTAGTTGCATAGACAAAGCAACTTGCATAACTGTGAGAGAAAAAAAATTGCTAATATATGAAAAAAATGTAAAAAGAATCGTTTAACAATTTTTTCTACTCGCATAAAAAATGTTTTTTATTAAATACAATAACTTTATACGGTACACAGTTTATTAATGCTCATTTTATGTAATTTCTTTATTTTATTTTGGACACAGACAGTGATATAAAACACAGAATTAGGTGCATTTAAGGTTATTATACATAATCGCTTACAGACTTAGAGTGCCAACAATTGTTTAAATACAGTCGAATTAAGAGCCTCCTTTTTTTTTTGAAGTCGGTTAATTATTAGTTGATTTCTAATTTCCTTTTTCACTATAAATGTGTATATACAATACATGTCATCTACACGTACAGTAAAGTAATAGGCACTGTACATACTTATATTAAGCTTGGAATACGAAAATCGGTTCTAATTCTAATTCGTCTCGCATTTTACCTCCACAGATTTAAAGCTTGTTCTCGTAAATATTGAACGAAACCGTCACTTATATCTCAAGTGAAAAAGATGTTCTTTAAACAGGA
>LGAG01001564.1:47848-61406 GCA_001278395.1 Lerema accius
CACTACCGGTCACCCATCCACTTTCCGACCGCGCCCGCAGTTGCTTAACTTTATGGACTTAAAAATAAACGCAAAGCCGGTTGCACTTTGGATACGTTTTCGTACGAATTTAAATCCTGCGGACACGTACGAACAGGTACGAACGAACCCGACATTCCAAGTACTATGGGAGCGCGCACACTGGGCGCGATTAGCCGTACGTATACGTACGTGTAGTTCAGACATCTGATAACAATCCGAACTTAAAATTATTATTAAAAACGTATACAGTGTGCGCACTTAATTCGTACGACCACGATCGTACGTTACCGCACGATGAAAATTCGTGTCCAAAGTGCGACCGGCCTAAGCCGCCGAGCTGAGCTACGAAACTATTAAAAGGTTAAATCTCAAAACACGATAGTATTCGAGTTTGCAACCACTACCTAACCAATATATTTACTAGAATTAGTATAAACTTTGGTAATTAGCAAAGTTTTGTCATGTCCTCACCGCAGTCTGTTGAACGTTGAAATTTATTAGGGAATTTAACTAATTCTCAGCGAGTAAAGGTAATAATCTGTATAAGACTTGTAGCGTTTTGTCATTAACCCTTAACTATCTTACTTACTAGATCAGGGTCTCTTTGAACAGATAAAAGCCAAACACACACACACACACATACATACATACATACATACATACGTACGTACATACATACATACATATACATACATACATACACGCATACACGCGTAAATACAAGTTTTTTTGTAAAGACTTTACTTAGCATGTAAATTGTAAAGGTAAACTTATAAAATGTAAATCCGTTACTGACATTAAAGGAAAACATTATTATTACTTTATAATAGCAAACATTATGAACTAATTATTGTAGCTGTGTTAAATAAATAATTGACAATCAGTATGGCGCAATGGTTACCATGTCGGACCGCCGATCATTGGGTCTTGGGTTCGATTCCCAACAATGTAGAAATTTGAAAGACATTCAAATATAATAATATATTCTATGTCTGCTCCTTCTTTGTCTATTAGTGTTTTCCATGGCACCTATGATACAGGGAATCCTACTTAGGACTTAAGGTAAACTTTAAAGCTAAATATCAAACGCGTACATACCCGCATTATACTTAAAACGCTCCCAAAATGGAATCCTTCCTTCCAATTTACTATACACAAGTAGATATCGCCAAGCCAATACGGTACGAAACCAAATATACGCGACACGCCGCAATTAGCAGCGTCTCGTCTTGAATCCTTAATGATACTAATCAATATTAGTGACTAAAATACTTATTTAGTATCAAACTAACTTTAATCCTTTGTTTCAGGAATTACCATCAAAATGGCCGGCGTGATAGTCACTCTTATATTAGCTTCGGCGTTTGGTAAGTTCCATTTGTTTTATGATTCTATATTCAACTACGGAGAGTATTGATTTTGACCAGTATGTTTGTTCAAAGTTCGTTCATTCCCTCAGAACTTTTGAACTACTTAACTTTTGCTTGCATTTCATAGTTTTATAGTTTAGTTTTTAAAATCCTTTTCAAAGATATGACGCTAAAACTAAGCAGTAAAATAGCTTTTTAAAATTCATTCCCTAACTGTTCCCTTAGTGGAAAAAACTAAAAAGGGTTAATTCCTACGGTCACGGTTGTTTTGAGCTACAACAAAGCGTAGCAAGGTTTAGCTATTACTGTAGTTTCTCACGCTACCCTAAGACCTGGAAAAAGTAATTACGAAGCACAAATTTCACTGCAAACTCTACTGGACGTCAAAATAATATTTTACCTAGCAAACCAGACTAAGACCAATTGACTAAATGCTGAAATTGAGAAATTTCTCGAGTAGTAACTGTTGCTTGGTCTAACGAGGAACTATATAAAAGGACCGGCTTTGTTTACAATAGTGCTTACAAACGCATTGGGCTGTATAAATTTTAATGAGTCCACCTCTACAGCAAACGCCCTGTATTTTTTATCTTCATTTTCATCCCGCAATATTATCTCGACGCTCGTCTGCTTCCTTAATCAAAAGGAACTTAGTGCATTACATTACATTCAAAACTAGACCTTTTTATGTTGCACAAGAGCTGAGTTTACAAGGCGGGGAAATAAGATAGGACTTTTTGCTTGCTAGTTGAAGTATTCGGACGCAAATAGGGATGGGAAAATATAGCAATGTTTCGGCTGTTCGCATGTCTTTGATCATGCTCGTATTTTTTACAGTAGACTATAAAGTTGGTAAACCTTTTTGTTAGTATTCTCATATTTCGAGTCTGACTGGGAAATTTCGACTGGATATTTGGACAAAACTAGGAAGCGGTTGTAATTATGCAGTAAATTACGTACTGTTTCTCTTCCTTGCTTCGTTCCACACGATTGTTACTGGATTCGGGAGTTTTTAGTTCGCCTTTTCGTCGATGAAGTTGCCTTTTGTTTTAAATAAAATTCGATTTTGTTCTATAAATATGAAAGCTAGAGAACCCGCTTCATGGTCGAAATTTAACCATAAATCATATTGTCAAAAATACACTCTAGACTCGTTGGAAGATGACTATGACAATTTCAAATGTCTATCAATTTATTAAGGGGGATTTCCGTGAGATGCTATTGTCACAAAACTGATCTCTAAACTAATGAGTGTATTGATTTTGTTATAATTTCAAAATAAATATTTCAAAACAATTAAGTCAATGCAATACTTCGCCATATAAACTTAAAACATGTCAAATCTCAGCCAAAAAAATACCAAATTTAACCCTTCGCAAATTATTATATCTCACAAAACCCGAACTAACTATTACATACATACAATACAAACTCAAAGGATCCTTCTTCAAACAAACTATTCATCCTAACATTACTGTTTATATCTTCATTATAATATCAAACATAATCCTTTGACCCGAAATATTCCATATTAATTAATTTAATTATTAAACACACATCAAACACGACGTGGTAAAGGCCTTTGATAATAATTTCGTACATTATAATATACTCGCATATAACATCTACAATATATTTGACAGAATAACTAACGACAGAGGAGCCAAATATAAACGCTTATTGTCGCAGCAAATCTGTACTAATATTATATAGCTGAAGAGTTTGTTTGTTTGAACGCACTAATCTCAGGAACTACTGAATCGATTTGAAAAATTCTTTTAGTGTAAGATAGTCCATTTATCGAGGAAGACTATAGGCTATATAACATCACGCTAAAATGAATAAGAGAGGAGCAGTATTATATTATTTAATTTACCTATTTATTGTCTTTGTAGGTATTCTATAATGTTTAGACTAGGCCATACCAGTTTATCCTAAGAGTATGTATTTTTATCAGGATATACTAGTTTGGCCTAGGCTAAACTGGTTTATCCTATTGGGCTTGGGACGAACTAGTTCAGCCTAGGGTATACCAGTTTATTCTTTGCATGTAGGAAGAATTAGTTTGGCCTAGGCTAAACTAGTTTCTCCTGAAATCGGGTTTAGCCGGTAACATATTTACCCAATTCATTTTTTACACATCTTTAACAAGATAAAAGGCAAGTAAGTGGTCTAAAGTTACTAAAAAATACTAAAGTTACTAAAAGTTACTTAAAAATAGAGTTTTAGTAATTTTTTGTTATTTTTATAAACTAGTACGGCTTTTTGTTAAAATATACTTACTTGAATTTGGCGCCTTTTAGTGTTTCTACTTCATTTATACTTATTTTTCATTATTCTATAATCTTTATTCTTAACGACACTAGAAGCGAGTACTTAATTTATTTTACCGTGTTATTTAATTATAAAACACATCCCAATTAAAGTATTTAGTTATTTCATTACTTTTTACCGACATCAGAGGCGATTAACTACTGTATTTTAAGTTATTCTATGTCACATCTATTCACCGTCTTCCGTTTGAGTAGGCTTCTTAATTACTGTCTTCATTTTACATTTTCATTACACCTGGTAAATAATTATCTACCTCGTCACTGTCTACTAACTATTAATAATGTTTCCTTGTATTGTCGACCTCATAACCTTAGCAGTGTTTCGATGTTAAACTAGTTACGGTTAAAAGAAAAATAAATACGACCCCGTAGCCTAGTTGGTAGTGACCCTGCCTGCGAAGCGAGAGGTCCCGGGTTTGATTCCCGACCGGGGCAGATATTTACATGACAGATAAATGTTTGTCCTCGGGTCATGGGTGTTAGTGATGTGTTATTAGTGTTGTCCATGCCGCCCGCGACACAGGGAATCCTACTGCGGGGGTATGAGTGTGTTAGCGTTTATTTATTTATTTATAAATAGCTGAAAATTGAGAAGTTATTTTAAAATAAAATTATACTTGTCCTTTGTCACTCTTATTGTCATACTATTTAAGCTCTAGAGCGTTCTAAAGGAATGGACATATCTACATACAAGTACGCTCAAAACAATTACCCATCTGACACATTCGGGTAAAAAGTAATCACGACACACATCCAAGAATAAAAAAAACAAACTCATCCCTTGTCCTCACTGGGAATCAAACCCGTATCCCATTGAAACGGTTGAACAAACTAGGTACAATCATCTTAATGATAAACATTTTCTTATTATGTAAGTAGTTTCCGCCGAAAATCTATTCAAAAACCGAATTATCGCTTTTGCATTCTAATAAATTGGCTTTCCTGTATTTGCCGCGAATTGAATACCAAACAGGTGGTACATAATTCATAATACTGGCCAAGAAAGTGTAACACCTTTTTAAAATGGGTTCCATAGATTAACTAAAAAAAAAGTTAAAGTACAATTCTGCAGATGACAATGAGCAACAAACTTCAATGATTATTATCATTAATATTTTCTGTAATGACAGTTATAAAAAAATGATAGCCAACAACACTTTCAGTGCAGTAGAATTAATTATACCTGTTATGTGGAAATCCGTCAATCATTTTAGGCTAGGCAAATAACTCGACATACATACATAGGTACACTCGAAAAACAATCCTTCATCCAGACTCAGTCGGGTAATGTTTTGTCCACAGACGAAAAAATATATAGACTTCGAAACAAATGAGCGTAGTAGAAAAAACTACGTACTTGTCAAATGATAACGTTTCTCAGTACATTGCTGGACAGGCCGTGCTTTGTGACATACGTCAAATCGTAAAAAAAAAGAAAAAAAAAATACTTTACGTTTTTGTTCTGAAGACTCGGTCAGTACATTTTTGGTCTGAGGTTTTGTCTAAGCCTCCTTGGACTCAATAAATAGGTAGGCAATGCAGGAGTATAAGTGTGTCAATAAAAGTTTATTTATTTACCAACCGAACCCAAAAAATGGTCCAACATTGACAAATGCGCAGCATTTACCATATCGATTCCTTCGCATATTTCCTTCGCGTTCCTTTGACGTTGACGTATTGCCACGTTATATATTTTGGAAACGTACATTTTGCACGTTAATCGGATAAAAAGCCTGCTATTGATGCCCCAATTTACGTAGTGGCAAACCCTCGTTTTATGAAAGGATTACCGGTTTACGTACTCGTATGAAACGCAAGATGAATGGGTTAGTAATAACAAATAAAATTTTGTTCGATATTATGAAAATTATTTTCGGTGTTTCGTAGACTTTATTGTTAGATGATAACTTATCTACAGAACTAAATAAAATTGAAGTGTCTGATTGTTTTATTAAAATGGCCACTTTTTACTAAATACATACTTATGTTTACAGGGTACACATACCAAAATATTTTATTTTTTAATTTTTGTCTGCCTGTTTCATCCGGCTAATCTCAGAAAGTTCTGAACCAATTTTGACGGGACTTTCACTGGCGGATAGTTGATGTAGTAAGGAGTAACTTAGGCTACTTTTTTACCTTCGTTTCGGCATAGGTTTACCGAAGCGAAGCGAAGGCGGGTCCACCAGTCAAAAATATATTTTTAATAAGCTTCAGCTATACTTTTAAATAGTTTTTTTTATCTATACTAGAGAGAATAATTTAAAATGACGCTTAAAAATTTTAGTAAATAAAGGAAAAAGGATTAAAAAACGCTTTCGTAAAACCGACTTAAAATAAAACTAATAAAAATAAATATCCACAGTCAAAATTTTTAATTTGGAATATTCACTGGTAGTTAGCATTGCCGCCAAAATTTTGTTTTGTGCTGCACTGAATGAAAGGACCTGAAAGCCGGTATTGAGGTAAGCCCTTTTAGTTCACGTCAAAGGATGGCATCATACTAAAGATACGCCTACGGGCTCACTGCAATCCTTTTATAGCATCAGATAGACGATTTACCGGTAAACTAGACTCTCTTATACCGTACAATTCGACCACAAAGGACGACTTATCGTGACTTCGGTTGTAGATCGGGAAAACTAAGTTCTATTACAGGGAACGATTCAACCACATTTTTTATTATTCAGTTGAGTACAATAAAATAATTTAAAAAGCTAGTGAGATTTGCTAAAATAAGAGCGTACTGTCCTTACTAAAACAAATACCTTATACCAATCGCAATGGAATCCCAAATTTCAGAACCAGAGACGAGCTAAAAATACATGCGAGAATGCAACGCTGCATGCATTTTAATGAATACATCGTGCATATGCAAACACGGCTCGCGTCGCTCCTGTCAGGGTGTTCGAATGCTGCGGTTGTATGGTTTTTTCTCTTTATGCAGAAGATAGGCATATGCTTACTTTGTCATCTTTTATGCGAATTTGTTTGAAGTATTTTAAAGGTTAATGAACTGAGAAATTTAATCATTTTTTTATTTTGAAAAAACAAGTAGGTAGATGATTCATTAATGCGTGTGACAAAAAATATAAAATTAGAAAAAAAAATTAAAAAAATTTTTTGAATATTTTCATCCCATTTAAGTAAAGTAGGACGAACTTTTTTTCCTCCCATCGAAAATATGGCTATCGTTGGACACGTCCACAGTAAAATGATTGATTGAATGATGGATTCCAGAGTAGAAACACTAGGACACATATACCTAAAGTAAAACCTGCATTCAGAATCTAAAAATATGTCAAAAACGAACATATTTTACATTCTGTGCATTTTAATGCTAGCAACATCAAAACATCGGTAGATCAGGGTTGCCAGTACCTTTAATTTCTCTCTCAAAGTATCCCTAATTCTCTCTAATCTCTCCTCAAAATATCTTGAGAATTTAACTATAGAAGGTTACTGCTTTAGACTTCAAATTATTATTATTAGTTTGATGTTCAAATAGCTTTATCGTTATAATTTATTACAGTAATTAATTCTCTCGGTATCTTGAAAAGCGGTTAAATGAAATAAATGATTATTAATTTAAATTTATTAGGTATATAATTAAATAAAATTAGAATAAGTACCAACCTACCCTTTATTACGCGCCTATTAATAATCGTTTAATTTCTAAACGACTTGAGTGTAGCTTTTGTGTTCATATTACTTAATAAGTGTTAAGTAATTGTATATTATCTTTATAATGGGTCTAGTTAAGGTTAAATAACATAAATTACAAGATGTTGCCCGCGGTTTCACCCGCGGAAGAGTAGTTATAATAGTATATATTGGATTTATCCCAAAGGAACCTATAATCGGGATAAAATCTATGCTATGTCCTATTCCTGGATGCAAACTATCTGTATGCCAAGTTTCAGTTTAATCTATTTAACGGTTAGGGCGTGAAGGACTTACAAACATCCAATTATCCAAACATCTTTACAAACTTTCACATAGACTTATTTTGTCAACACGATGGTTCATCATTGCTTGAATTTTTCAGAATTTCTTCTAAGTCATTTTTTCTACCATTTTTAAAAGTGACATCCCTATTAGTAGTGTTGTTGAGTGTCGCAACGTAGATTGTTTTTTTTTATTCTGCGTGCATAGGATTCGTATGCTCTGCTCAAAAAACTCAAAAAGATTGGGATATGTTAGGTGCTATTGACTTTCAAAACGAATATTTTCTCTGTTCCCGATGACGACTTAGCCTATACTAACACAGTTTAAAGTTAACTCGACCATATTTCAGAGGCAATAAGGATTAAATTTAATAAACTTGTTGTAAATTGAAGTTGTCAAAATTACTCTCCGGCTCAAGATTTACGGCAGTAGAATTATCGAATTATATGAGGAAAAAGGAAGTGCGTGATTATTATGATCAAGAACAAGTCCTTTTATGTTACTTTGCGATGCTTAATTGAAAATTTGTAACTGTAAGTAGGTTAGGTACTGTTATTAATGTGTAATGTATGTATATGTGTACTAATCTGTAATGTAATGTGTAATATATGAGTAGGTACTGATATGTGTAATGCGTTTACTAACAGGACCTACTAACTACCTATCAGTCCCCCCTTAGTCTTACTCTATGTTTGTTACGATGTCCATGGGCGGCAGGGGTTGGTGGCACTGTCAGCTCGTTTGCTATCTTAACACCATAAAAATAGGTACCTAATAAAATAGGTATTTTTATTTGTAGCGAACAAATAGAAAACCAACAAAACAGTCAAAATACGGAATTCCATGCATTTTAATCAAAAATCATCTGTATGCGAGCCTGCTGTCAGGACTATTCCACAATTTATTCCATTCCAGATTCTAAAAGCTGTGTTTAGATGACGTTTTTAATTGCATGTCATCATACTTCACTCAGCCCAACAGCGGGACTATTATGGGTTTGATAATGATGATGATAACTATCACTATTCAATGTACCTACATGACACACGTTTGTAAGAAACTGTTATGACGTTATTTTGCTTACGTAAGTAATTACTATAAGTATTATATTTACTAAAAATAATCAACCCTGCCTCATTAATTCGCTCTGACAACCTTAGTTCACTAACAAGCAAACTTCTAATCCTGAATGACAAAACTTGGCGTATTTTCGTTTGGTCGTTCGAACACTTCGAACCCAGTTCGAAACTAATCCATTATTGTCGCAATATTGTTCAGAGCTCAGGAATTCAAAGTTATTTTCTTGTTTAGCGTGTTTTGAATTTGATATTCATGTCAAAAGCTTAATATCAAATTTAAGTTATTAAATAGTTTGGGAGTTTCAGCCGAGGGAAATTATTTCATAGTGACTTGATCGCAACGCCAAGTTAAATTGAGGCAGTATTTTACTAAATATAATAGCTCTAAATTTACTTCAGTGATAAACTATGATTTACTTTTAGTTGATAACTAACATAGTATTATAGATAATATATGTATCTTAATAATAATAAATAGCTTACGTGGATTTGTCACTGAACTCCTCCTAAACGGCTGATCCAATTTTATCAATCATTTTGTGAGGTACCTATTCTAGAGTGACCGAGTACCTATGGTTTCGATCCACTATTGGACCCGGCAGGTTGATGACTCAGTTTTCAGAACAAAAAAGTGAGGTCATTTTTTTTTTTTACGATTTGACGTACGAGTACTACCACTACCAAGCACGATCTGCCGAGCAATATACCCGGAAACGTTATCAATTTTAATTATTAAGTATTAACGTTATGTTTTTCCCCACTGCGCTGTTTTGTTCCGAAGACTGAGTCTTTATATTTTTTGTCTGTGTACGTACCACATAATAATTGGGACATAAAAATTTCTTTAACCCTATTATGAGCGGAACTGGAAATAAATAATTGAAACAATGCCGTCCTGACAGTACTTATAACCATAAAACTCGCAGTGAATCGGTACGAAGCGAGTGGATCACGCCCCAAATATCCTTTCGCAAAGGCACCGAGATCTGTTGTTAATTAAAAAAATATGACATTATTATAGTATAATGCGACTTTAATACTGCTCGTTATTTGTCTTATTTTTTTAACAAATTATACCTTTCATGCTGGTGAAGTAGAAATAGCTCCGTTAAAAGATTTGAAAAATATTGAAAAAAAAATATTACGATAATGTTATAGTTGCAGGATTATCTTAGAATTTAACAAGTAAATAGGTATTAGATTTTTTGTTTGTAATGGAAGAGTAAAAAAGTAATAAAAATATGGGAAAATTGTAAAATCTTCATTTATTTTATATACTTAATACAAAGCTACTTTATTAACATGCAACACAGGTTTTGAAAACATTACGAACTTTAATTATGTAACCCAAAATATAAATAAACTTGAACATTGAAAAGACTGACTATAATCTAGAATATTTGTTGTTAAAATATATAATTTCAAAGCAAACTACGACTAATATTTGTATTTGGAGAATGAAAGTCACCGATCCGAGAAGCAGAGAGTGGATCACGCTCCAGATATTCTTTTGCGAGAACTAAATTTAACTGGACTTTACTTTCCAATCCTTGCCACTAACAAGTAGACCACTGAGGTTAACCAATTTAAAATTTAATTGCATTTTTAAGGGATGTAGACTAAAAACACTTAAGTTAATTCACCTATTAATAAGTGAATAGTCTACTTTTAGTACTAAATTCACCTCTTAATCTTGGATAAATAAAGTACAGTGATTTTTTTCGGCCTCAGTGAAGTATATCAAAGCCAGTTCAGTTAAGAAGAAACTCGTACGATTTAGTAAGCCATTAACGGATTGATTGTATTTGAAAAATCAAATTGTTATCTTGAATATTGATTTAAAATATACCAAATCACCCTTTATTTAAATAAGAGCACATGTCCATACCACTCGTAGTTATTGACCTAATTTATATAACAGTGCTTCCATTGCAAAGGGCGGGTAGAGATACCATATTTTTAATTTGACAAGGACAGTTTTGTTGCAATGCAACAATGCAAGCCTATAGACGCTGTTTCATTTCTTCACTCTTCTTTTTTCATGATCGACAACGCATCACGGTTACTTTTTTGAACATGTTCATAGACACTGTTGATTACTTACCGTGTCATAAAATGTTTGAATATCGCTTGAAAAAATTGAGATTGTAAGTAATAAATCTGCAAATTCATAGCCCTAAAGTAGAATTACCTTTATCGTGGGTGATATACTCATATTACAAGTAACTATATATAAATGCAAATGTTAATGGAGAGTATGAAAGTTTGAACGATTGTTATTTTTTAGGCAAAACTAATGAATGAATTTAAATGAAATTTTAACAATAATATCGCTGCGGACCAGCTGCTATGGTTAGGTGTGTTTATTTTTAAAAGTTACATGTTTTAGGACTAACTTTTACAGCAATATGGTAACCCTAATGTTGCGCTGTCGCCCCCCATTACGGAATAGCAAAAACACAACCAACCTCTCATACATTCGGGAACTCTTTGTAATTACGGCGTTTTGTTTGTCGACAGATTCTCTCCTGGTCTATCCGAGTCACTTCATTGTTGGCGCCCGAGGAGAAAATTCATCCGGACAGTAAGTTTAAAATCCACTCCTATTACTAGTACATAAAGTCGAATTTAAAATGCCACACAATCCGTTTTTCCTCAACGTAACCGAATTTAAATAAGCCGATTTAACTTCTATTGTTAACGCGTAAGGTTGCTTTTTAAATGTAACTGTAATAAGGTCGAGGCTTAACCCAATTTTGATTACGGAAGTTGCAGTTCTTGTTACGAATGGATAAGGTTGGTTTTGCTGTAACAAAAAGCGTGGCTTTAACTGTATTAATGGTTATGCGAATGCAATAAAAAAGTTGCAAAATCGTTTGGCTCCAAGTTTTTCGTATATTAGGGTTCCATTCGTGAAAATGCAACTCATTTGAATCACTTATGTATCTGTGGCTGACAGATTTTTTGATATAAACACATATTTAAAATTTGATGATTCGCATATAGTATGAATTAGGTATATAAATACCGAACTCTGTTACGGGCATGCCCCAAAAATAGTCAAATTATTATTTACATACAAATAATGATTATTAGAAGACCGTGCAGATGTTATTCTGTAACATATTTAACTTTTAAGTTAGAAAAATATCATAATGATGTCAGTAATGATTTCCTATCGATCCTAATCCAGATTTAATAAATTATGGTCAAACATGGACCACAAAGCAGATCCTCTGGTATTATAAGTTTTCATATACGGAACCCCTATAATTATTTCTTTTATGACCTATTTTCCATAGGCAAGTTTCGGATAACAAAACAAGTATTTTCATAGAGTGTTCTTTATTATTTATTGGATTTTTCTACTTATTAGGAGACATTGAATAACAAAACATACATCGATAATACTTAAATCGAAACTCGTCTCCTTCATCGACTAATTTCAAGCACTTCTAAAACCTCTATTTTATGGAATATAAAACCTGAAATATCCGTAGTAAGATTCAAGCAAATGTGACGCTACCTTAAAATCTGTAGTAAGCCGATTGGAAAACTATTCTGTTTCGTCGGTTAACAGGATTTACTCCTCGGAAACTTGTAAAAGATTTCGCCATAAGTAGCTTTGAGTATCTAAGTCGACGTTTCGCAATAAAATACTGAAGATGAAGCTTAATTAAATTTTAACTTGATTTAATTTTAACTATAACTATAGTTTCAAGTTTTAGTTTTAGTACTTCTATACTACTAATGGAAAAAGTTAATGTTATTGAGTGTTTCTAATATGGGAGGTAATTTTTGTAACTACTCAGCCGACCTCAATAATTCTCCTATGAATATTAGGTGAATTAAGGCCCCTTTTTGTGACGCAGGTGATTTAACTTAAGAGTTTTTAGTGTACCATCCCATTGTTTCACCAGTATAATGCGATGGAGTATACTTAAAGCACCTAAGTTAATTCACCTAGGTCACAAAAGGGGGACGTAATTCACCTAGATCCTAAAAAGGGGATGTAATTCACCTATTGATCTTAGGTGAATAAGGTCTACTTTTAGTACTAAATTCATCTATCAATCTTAGATAAATAGAGCATACTAAGGTGTTTTTTTTCGGTTTTTAAGTGAATGACCACAATTATTCTCAATTGCAGAGTTATCAGTATGACAGTTTTGACTATAATGCATCTTTTTCAAACTTGATTTTTTAAGTGTAAAAGAGATGTAAAAATAAATGAATACTGTTGTTGTTTTCGTCTTTAATAAATGGAGTAATATATTCTATAGACGGTCAAGAAAATGGCGGCTGATTTTTAAAAGTAATTAGATTACCATAAAAGCGAAGTGAGTAATAATTCCCTTTTTCTTACAGATCCATCACTCTCTGGAATTCAGTCAATCATAACGGTAAGATTTTTCATTATTTTTTCATCAATATTTAGCCTGACAAACGAAAAGATGTGATAAAAAAAAGTCCTTGAACTGCGGAATATGAATCTTGGGCATTTTTTTTAAATAACTTTGTAATAGACTGGAAGACCGGGCAGACGTTGTTCGGCTAATTATTTCTAGGTCAGATACTCCTTAAATTATCTTGTATCTTTAGTAGAAACTTATCATATTGGACAACTTTTGGTACGCGACGTCTCAATATTTCCTCATTTTGTATAATTAAAAATAATATATAATTGCTGTAACACAGTATAATTAATTGCGAAAACACAGCGCAAAAAATGGAACGAAATCAAAAATCACTAACATTAAAATAAAATACTATTACTTATTGATCACGTAACCAAATTCGATAGAAT
>LGAG01001564.1:66919-107322 GCA_001278395.1 Lerema accius
CGTAGCCACGACATAACATAACCTCATAGCGTGCAACTATGACAGCGTTTAAATATTTCTTATAATTCCTTGAAGTATCTCGACATCATTGCCGCCTTTCAGGTCCAACTGTTAGCCTAAACCATACTCGGTACCTCTAAAATACATCACGTTTTTATTAAAATCGGTCCAGCCGTTTAGGAGTCTGACAAAAACACGTAGGTACACTAAGTTTTATATATCAAGATATTATAGACGAAAATTATATTATTATGCTAGTAAACAAAATCACACCGTATCGCAAGTAACCTCGTGGCTCAGCTCCAAATTTAAGCAAAGTTTAGGCGGGAAAAGATTACAAGCTCCCGGAACAATAAATTCCCGGCTTAGACTCTGTCTGTTTCCCGCCGGATTGTTCCCGGTAATCCCTCAGTTTGGCTAATGGCTTACATAGCATGCAGTGGTGCGAAGCACACAAATTGCATATTTTGTTTTGTCCATTGTTCTATTGTGCTGTTTATTCGGTTTTAACTTTAAATAAGTGTTTACTTGTGTTGCTTTGTTTGTTAGATTATTACGTGTTACGAGTATATTATCAACAACTATTGGGCATATAAGGATTTAATTATCCCTTGCTATGGTGAAGGAAAACATCGTGAGAAAACCTGCACACCTGAGAGTTGTCGTTAAAATTCTCAAAGATAAATTAATTGTGAAGTCTGTTAATCCGCACTATGGCCAGTGTGATGGACTAAGACCTCTACCCCTCATATTGTGAGAGGAGACCCGAGCCCAGCAGTGGGACAGTTAAGGGTTGTAATACTGATAACCATAAAATAATGATGAAAATAAAATTGACACGAAAAACTTATGTTATTGATGCAATTTGTTATACTATTATCGCTGTTAAGTCTTGCAATGACAGCATCAGCAACTGTTAAGATAATTTTCAATCAAATATTGGACCTCTTCCAAGAGTAACATAGAAATAAAATACAGAAAATGTCTGTTGCTTTTAATGACCTAGAATTGTGTGAAACAACAATCAGATAAGGGCAAAAAGAAGACTGTTTATAATCGTATCCTATTCCCGAAAAGTCAGTTTGAAAACTGGAAATTAATAACGTACCTACTTCGTAATTAATGGTAAACCAAAAAGCACGATAAAAAAATTTGGGGTGTAAAGGCTCCAATAATGTAAGTATCAAATAAAGTCACTCAAATTGTGGAGACGTATTCAATGTAACCTCAAGTGTTAAACCCATCAAGGCGTTAAGGCTGTAGGGCGTACTAAAAATTACATACATACGCTCAAAAGCATTACAAATAGATTTAAGACTTCGACGGAAAGGTGGACAGACAAACGTGGTAAAACTGTAACAATTTCGATTATATTACGGTGATCTAAAGAACTACATCCTCTGCCCCTACTTAATCCTACTAATATTATAAATGTGAAAGTTTGTAAAGATGTTTGGATGTTTGGATGTTTGTCCCTCCTTCACGCTCTAACCATTGAACGGATAAAGCTGAAACTTGGCACACAGATAGAATGCGTCCAGGAATAGGACATAGGATAGATTTTATCCCGATTATAGGTTCCCTTGGGATAAAATCAACTGTTTATCGACTTTTCCGCGGGCGGAGCCGCGGGCATCGTCTAGTAATGTTATAAATGCGAAAGTAACTTTGTCTGTCTGTCTGTTTGTCTGCTACGCTTTCACGCCTAAACCACAACCGATTTTGATGAAACTCGGTATGAAGATAGAACTGAACTTGGGAAAAGACAGGACACTTCATCGCAAAAAAGTCGCGCGATTTAACCGAATTCAACGCGAGTGAAGCCGTGGGCGGAAAGCTAGTGCTATATAATATCTTTGGTACATTACCATTGACCTGTATACACATGCACATGCAAGGGATTACAGCAACAATCCGATGATACATGAACTATAAGCCAGTAATATATCTCTCGTACAGTTTGTAATATTTTCTTGCCCAAACATTGCTTAAATTTTGGCACTGCGTTGTGTAAAGGATTGAGTGTGGCACAATGTTGTATAGCATGCATTTAAATGTTGGCGTAATAGTTACTCAGGCTTACGGCTTTGAGCGTTGCCTTAGTAGATTTATTTGTTTAATTTGTTGAAGAGAGGTGTAGTTTGCCATATTGCATTTGGCGTTGTCCAGCTCAAAACTCATATGGGAATAATGGACTAGACCTTTGATTCTCAAAGTGGCCCAGAGGTTCCCGGGAGACTCGACAAGATATACATTGGCGTGACCAAAAAAATGGGGGTTCAGGATTGTAATTGGGGATCCAAGAAAATGTAACTAATTTACTGAGCCGCAACGCAAATCCTTCAAGTTTTATGTCGAGTTGTACAATAAAGGGGGGGAGGTGGTCATCCGCTATGAGTTAAACTTTGGGAACCTCTGGATTAGATAAATCGCATGGCGTAATGGTTACCAAGACGAATCGTTTAAAGGATCCCGGGTTCGATTCTGAGTAAAGCAAAAATTTTCATGATGACTATTTTCTGTCCTTAGTTTTTGATACTATCCACGACACAGGGAGTTTTAGTGTGGGATTTTGAGATTGGACATGTTAAACTTTACATAGCAAAGAATAGTATCAAAACTGCGTTTTACATGTTACATTTTGTTAATAGACAGCATCAATACTTGACTTTATGATTTAAGGTTGAATTTCACCAACACACCGGGTCCTCTATTTCAATCTAACCGTAACATACTGTAGATTTAACTAAGCTAATACCTTGAAGCCTTGCAAGGGAACAAAGACTGAATCAAAATCGGATTGGACATGGCATACGCTGACCCAAATCTTGATGTCAGATAACAGTCGTGCTCGTTACAAGAGGATTGGAGGTTTCATTCGGATCGAGTAGCTTAGGTAACAATTTTTATCCGACTGTTTTGTAAGGAGGGCAATGTTTTTTGGACGTACGTATGTATGTATGTATTTCCATTTCTTTGGCATGCTCTAAAGTCCGCTTAGTTGACTGATTTTGACATGTATATGTGATGTGTAATTTTGAATTCGTATTCGTTGTATGAGTGACTTACGGTATGTGTTTTTGTTGAACGTTTTGCCATTTGAGCTGTAGAGCTTTCCCAAAAAAATTACCTGTATAACGTACGCTCTATAACATAACCTGTACACAGTCAGGTAAAAACGAAGCATTTTCAAAAATTTAATTAATTCAACATACATTGCTGGTATTTACCAAACCGGTATTACTGTCGCCCTAAGTCCCGCCGCAATGGAATCAGTTTACGTCGCGGTTTTGGGACCAGTTGTGCAGTGAGATTGTGTGGTCACTGGCCTCTATCTATTCTGGCGTGCGGTCGCTTCGTTTGTTTGCTGGATTAGCTAAATTGATTTATGTCAGTGTCATGGAATTAATATCACTGTACAAAAACTAGAAGACACGATCGACGATCGAAAATTGACCATAACTGGCCTGGAACTAAAGTGGTCTATGATACAAAATAAAGTTATCAGACGAAACGCGTTTAATGTCAATGTATAAATAACCAATCAAATTCTAAAGTGGTATTATAATGATAACCTTACTTTGGTGACCGATGACACTTGAGACCACTTTTGCTTGGATTAATTTATTGTTTTTAAGATCAAAAATGCTTATAGCCAAAAATGTTACATAGACCACTTTAGTTCCAGGCTAGCGAACTCATCATGTCAAACAATAGACTATAGACAGTGTAGACTGTAGACTCATTAGAACCCTAACTGTCATCTAAATGTCACTGGCAGCTACCTGAAAGGACATTTCCGTCTCACGTATTTATGACGTGTCAGTGTAATAAACGTAGTTTGCTAGTATGCGTTTTGTTTTATTTCCTAAATTAAACGTATTTATAATATATATTATACTTACGTGTAGGTATTTTATACATTTCTTCCCCATAATAACATTAACCGTGTCAGATTTCACTCCCATACATTTCTGCATTATTCTAAAAATGCACCAAAAGTTGTGCCCCACATGTATTGACATACAAGAGGCATATACCATATACATACATAATAACTACATCTAATAACATATTAACTATACACATTACACGCGTACCTACCACGTCATGTTAATGTCTAAAGCGAAGCCTTGTATGTCGGTTAGTTAAATAAACAAACATAACGTAACATTAACTACAATGTAACACATGCTGGAATATTTATACTATGTACCAGCGTCGTCGTAATGAACTTCGCAAGTTCCTGTTTCATTACATACGATTAATCGTATGCGATAAACGAGAATCGTAAAGAATAAAGTGGTTCTAAGCCCTCAAATTTTTTGGACTGAATTCAATGAATTAGTATTTTAAAAAAAGCCAAGGGAAAAAATTAGGGTTTTTGAAATAAAATATAACTTAGGTATGTCACGTCTATCAAGCTGTTTGGGATGAAGAGCGTTCTGTAGAGAGAATCTATTTTGTAAAATTTGATCCGTACCAATGATATAAAATAATGATCAGACTTTTATTCACGAAATTAAATACTATAAAATCAGCTTATGATATTTAAATCTTACACTATCAATTTTAAATGATATTAATAGACAGCAAAATGTATCAAAAAATGAAGCCAAGACACAATAAGACTTGACTACAGCATTAATAAATTATCAGAACAGGGACCCTCCAATCAATGTTTCTTCTTTTTTGAAAATAATTCTAGTTCCTTTAAATATTCTCTTTAGTATGAATTATGAAAAAAGACCAATGCTCTACAGAGGGTCTTTATAATTATGAAAACAAATTAAAAAAAAACCAATTCAAATGTACTATGTAATTATTAACATACCTACTTCTTCATAAACGCCTATAAGAAACAACTTGAATCCTATAACATACTATCTTAAAGCCTAAAGTTCTATCTTAAATACATCTATAATTATCCTTAATTACAACGTATAATAGTTAAGGATACGGCTCAAATGTACTAGTTTAATAATGATGGAGCAATCTGCTCACGAAAACACAAGATGTCAGTTCTAATTAGACCAAAGTTGAGCGCCTGCTTCATAAATATTCAAGCTAGCGTCAATCCGTGTTAACTATCACAGCTGTTATAATGTTTATATTACTATAAAATCTATGAAAAACTAACATTCTAAAGGTTATAATCCATGTTTGACTTTTACGTTTAATTATTTGATAGAAAAATAAAAAATCCGAATGCTTATGGACTTTTTTCGATGTTGAGAGTAGGTACTGTAATTAAAAATATTTAAATAGCTTTATATGACGAATCCAATGACAGGTGATACCCGTCAAGCTGTCTAAGCTGTAGAGCATGCCAAAGAAAAGATCAAACATACATACGATCGAAAAACATAACCCTCGATCCGATGCAGTCGGATAAAAGTTTAGCTTACTTAGGCTAATATATTTATTTCATTTAAAGTCTGAGATTTCATATCTACTGGCTATATAAGAAATTGCCATTGAATCAGAAAGTAAAGAATTAATCACAATATTTTTTGTAACCATGTAATTGTAATTTGTTTTACTTTGTAATTTCACTATAAAGATTTGACTTTAATTTTTTTAATAATTTATTTTTTTATAATAACAAAGGTACTATTTTGTGTTATTATTTTCAATGCTTCCATTGTTTTCGTCTGTCAACAACATTGGAGAGTTATTTATCTGACGTTTTGATAACAACCTCTTAAATTAGAATTAAGTATTCAAAACTTTGTGTAAATTAATAAATCTTTAACGAACTTGAACAAGAATTGAAAACTCAGATATTCGATGTACCAAAGTTATGGTTGAATAAAGGTTTCTAGGGTTTCGTAATCAACCAGGAACACTTCTTTAATTTCACCGTGTCTGTCCGTCTGTCCAAGGGTTAGGTCATTAGAATCTTAGGTTAATATCTTTAGGTTAGGGAATTAAGGGTTAGGACATAATAGGACCGATATAGGACTTATATAAGACATGTAGGACTTATACAGGACATATAAGACTTATATAGGACTTACAGTATGTTTACTTCCTAAGCACCCTTACCAAGTTTTTGAGGATGTATCTTAGATTTCTCCGCCCACTTTAAGCACTTTACACTACCTTGTGAGATATTTGTTGCCTGATTTACTAAGAGCTCATCTGCCAGCGTCCTATATTCATACAATACAAATGTGTCAATTCATTCTTACTTCAACAATGTCTTAAATCAATTACCTTGCTTCTAATCTAATTTGAAAACTGCTTGGCAAGTTTGCTAAAACTAATTACGACTATATGCAGGGCAAAGGACTTGACAACCAAACACTGCCACAGACTGTGTAACTAACTCAGACAATATAATTGTTACGCCTGGCCTCCTTTAACTGTAAAGAAACAGTAATTTCTATTAAGGACAATGACAAAGAACAGTATAATAAAACAATAGATGTCCTGTTTCATTAATAGCTATTGTAAAATGTTGAGTTCAAAATAAAGAACCTAACGTTGTAAAAGGGACCTATAAAGGATTTAGGTACAGTAATAAAAATTGTTATTACGCTTTTCAATTACTCGGTGGCATGAAAATCAAGTGCTACTTAAGTAAACAATAGGCATTACTTGTATCAAAGCATTGTAGTTGTATAAATTGTACAAAAAACATTATTATAGAAGTATTATCTATGTTAGAATGTGTTACATTTGGACTAATTTAGATTTTTTTCGCATTCATCATTATTGAGTTCAATAACCTTTGAGGTGAAGTTACTTGTAACGCCATCTCTGAATTTTCTCCGTAACATTATGCCGTATAGGTCGATCAATTTAATTTTTGTGATGGATCTGATTTTTTTTGGGACCTGTAATTTATCAATTTATATGGATAAGTTTTTTTCTAAGCTCTTTTTCAGATTTTATCAAAGCCAAACAACCGATGAATCGTGTTGACAACATAGACCATTAACTCTTGAAACAATTCGTTGGGCTTTCAGCTCATTTATAATAATTAATCTATTCAAATCTCTAGTTACTTGTACCATACCGCTAAACATAAATCATGGAAAGCATTTTGCGTCTAAAATATTGAATTTGCTAAATATTTATGGGAAACTCGAGTTAATAATGGAATCTATTCTATGTTAATTAAAATTAAATGTTACGTAAATTTCATTACATCGTCGGCTTAGATCTTTTAACAACCCGAGAAAGGAACTCAGGAATGAATAAACAACAAGGTAGATAAATTATAAATTAATCGTGTAAAACCCTAGTAAATAATGTGAAAACAAATGTTGTCCGAATCCCCTCAAAGGGTACAGATAAATTATATCTTTAAAAACATACTCGATCACAACGGGTTAAAATAAAAAATTGCCTCAAAATTATATATTTTGGTTACGAGCTACGATTCCAAAAACACACACAGATAAACAAACGTAAATTTACTCAGGTATTTAATAACTTATAAAACCTGTTTTAGGCAAAAAATTATACGTGTGTATCACTGATGTATAGACAAATTAATTTCAGTTCAATTAAATTCAATTTAAACGAGCGAGCAAAACAATCTCATTCACAGTCGAAATGTAAAATCGCATAGATTCACTGAATATTGAATTAGTCCGTGCAAATATACAAAATTCATTTCAGTTACATAATTGTGACGTTAGGTATCTTGTTACAGTGATTATGGTCTCTGGTTTTAGCTGATACGATCGTAACAAAGCTTTACTGCTTTCATGTATCAGTAATATACTGTTTCATGTTTCAATCAAAACTTTCAAAATTTTAGTTTACTAAAACAAGGTCTATAATCGAATTTTAACCATAACTCATAATGTCAAACGATAGGCATAATAATTATAGACTTAATTACTTCAATATACCTCTTTAGAAAAAAATGTTAAAACTAAAATAAATACCGTTTTAAATTTTAAGCAATTAGATTATTTTATAAATTGTTCAGTATCTGATCCTATGCAACAATCAAAGTATTTAATATCTCTACAAACCTATCGCTCTTGCCTATTATCATTTACATTCAATTTCCTAATTAATTAGATTTATTTCTATTTTTCCCTCAAGTATAACCGAGACCCAATTTGGCCAGCTAATCGGTCACAGCGTGACATAAATTGCTCGCGACACTCACAGTAAATAGTGTGATGTCCCTTAATTATATCTCTTACACTCACATTATTACTTTCATAATTGTTTTACTCACAGAATATGCTACATTTTTATTTATCATGAGCATCACGAGCCTTAACTATCCCACTGCTGGGCTTGAGTGTCCTCTCACAATGTGCAGGGTAATGAACAGGCAGGGTAATGTGCAGGCTATAGTCCACCACGCTGGCCAAGTGCGGATTAACAGACTTCACAGTATAAAAACTTTATGGAGAAATCTCAGGTGTACAGGTTTCCTCACGATGTTATTCTCGACCGAAGCAATTGATAGTTGGTTTCATTTACGCACATATTTTTTAAAAAGTGTGTGACCGATTTGAATTCAGGATCTCCCGTTTGGGTGACCAACGTTCAAAACACTAAGCTGTCAAAATATTTTTCAACTGAAGCAATTTTAACAGGGCTATTTAGTCAACACGCGTTTAAGCGTTTTTCAGTAATATCAAAAGATTCACGACTGCGTTCGAAGGTAAATAGAAAAGAAAGAAAGAAAGTACTTACTCATAGAGTTGTGAGCTAGTTTATTCGACATTGAACTGCATTTGAGCAGCTCAAACCTGTGACCTGGATATTTAGGCTTAATTCCACGAATCATGCAGGTCAACCGTATTTGGTGCGTACACAATGTGTAAACTAGACTGAAATATGACCCGGGAAACTGTACATAGCGTTTCTAGCAACAAGATTTGTATATTGATACTAGAAGATAGGGCAAATATTTTTCTACAACATACGAGTATGTTATCTTTAATAGTTAGATTGATACCTTATTATTCACTTCTGGTACTCTTGACCCTAAATTTTCATGTACCTTTAGTAAATTTTCATCACACTGAACGGCTTTTACTATGACTGCGTTTTAATATTTCTAATAGTTTACCAGATCCGTTGAAGTATTTCAACATTAGCACCAGTTACCGAGTCTTATTCTAGTCCTAAACCATACTCGGTTCCTCTTGAATGCACTACAAAATTACTATTAAAATCGGTCCAGTCGTTCAGGAGGAGATCAGTGACAAACACAAACACTATGATTCTATATAATTAACATAATCTTCATTCATATTCCGAGATATCACTCTTCCCCTAATTAGTGAAAACCCAGCGTTACTTAATACCGCCATACATAATTTACTAAGACCGTACTCACTCTAATGCTATGCCGACCACTAAATATTTATGAACGACCCAATTAGCTAATGAATTTCAGTGCGAGTATGTGGAATTAAATTGTATTTGATGTCTGTTAGGCGCCAATGTGCTCAGATTCTAAATTAGGTGTATCTTTGCGACAGTTACTCACAAAAGATGTCTAATTTGGGGGTGTAAAATGTTCACACTTTCAGAGCCTAATTCCGGCACACTAGATTTATTTTCCTAATGCGCAATAAGGATAATCTTTTGCGAGCGTATGTATAACCATTTATTTATCAACAATTGGCATGCCCTATATCCTAAACGGCTTAACGGACTTCAACGTGTGATGTGTGATTAGATTCGTCTCCATTTTGAGAGTGAAATAGACTATAATATTTGCATTATTGCTTCCCAATTATGAGCAACTTCCGAACATTATTTACTGTAACGCCCGCCTGGGTAGCGACCACCATCTTACTTGAGTCAGTTGCCAAATGATTGGTGATATTCCCTCTTAAATAGGTTGGGCGCTTGAATGCTAGTAGGTACTTCCTATAATTTCCCCTCAACTTTACTGACTTTGATTAATGGTACAGTATCTGATCCTGTGCTCTAATAATCAAAGTATCTAATATCTACTTACCTAGCACTCTTGCCTATTATTTAACACTCAATTTCCTAAGAAATTAATTAGATTTATTTCTATTTTTCCCTCAAATATCATCGAGATAAGGCCAGCTAATCGGTGAATCATTGGTTTTTATAAAACACAATTTATTACATCTTTGTTACTTCCATGAATACTATTATAGTAAAATCCTCCAGGAAAGCTTACATTGAAATGGGAAATATATAAAATAAGTATCTATATCCTTGTCTGTCTGTTATAATCCAGATTTGGCCGCTGAGCCAACCCGACATGTGCGGCCTGACAAGGGTACGGCGTAATATTATTGGGTATTTTGTTACTCGGTAAATATTGAAATCACAAACAGTAATAACCAACAATATTTCGTTTATTTGAGGTGGGTTATTGACTCATCGTTATTGATTCATCTATTGCCATTTTTAGTATAATACGGGCACTTAGTAACTTTGGAAGTGACCACGAGTCATGCAACTGTATCCGTGCAACCATGCAAACCTCATGAGAACCCTTATCATGATGCATGTACGCCGTCCCCGAATTACGTAAAATATATTCTATCATACATTCCTTAACATAAAGAATGGATTTAGGAATTTAATGTGTTTTTATACATTTATCTCTGTTAAACATATAAATAAAATTTGTGTACCAAAGAGACGCCTATAGTGATGACTGATATTTATGTCCCGATCTTTATGTGATGTAGTAAATACCTACTATAAAACAGGTCGAAAACCATCATTCTATCATAAAAATAGTAAATGTCTACAAACAAATCGAAACCGGAAACATTTATTCACCGATCGCTAGCAATTTAAATACAGAATTATATAATACTAGTATATCCGTAGTTATATTATTGGAGTATAAACACGCGGAGAATTCACGGTATTAGAGCGACAGTCACCAATGCTGACCTCGATTGGAATTTAAAGCAGCTACAGGGTTGAAAATTTGGAACAACTTCACTGAATTATACAGGTAGAAGAAGGCCAGAAGTTGGTATGCGACGTATTTTTACCCAGGTATGTTAGGATAATCAGGAATCCCTAGTAGGTACCTACATTTTTTTTTTCATTATTACTATCAAGCAAATTTTTCGAGAGTAGCTTTTTGATAAGACGCTCAACTTTTTCTATGATAACAATTCTCTAATGTGATAGTTAAAAAAGGTACACAGAGACAAAAATTAGCGTCATGAAAAAAATGTACTAGGGATCCCTGAATAAGAAGGTTTTATTTTTCGACCCTATATATGTATGTAAGTAAGTATGGTTATTTCTTTGGCATGCCCTGCAGACAAAATATCTTGATTCCGGTTCAATGTGGAAGTAGCTATATTTATTTTAATTATATGTCCCTAATAAGCAGTCACTTTTTCTGTTAGTGTTTTTATAAATTCCGTTCTCCCGATTACTAGGTAGCGAAGAGGTTGAGACTATAGGTCTCCGGTTCGATTCCCGGTTGCAGTAGACATTTTTAAGTTAAATCGCGGGTCTAATTAACGTCAATGTATTTGTATGTTTGTAACAAATGATTTAATGTTTTTGTTTTACTAATAGAGTGATATCAAACCAAATTTTTTCGTTCTTATGAAAATATAAGACATATTTTTTTAGCTTTGACGGACCTCAAACCTTGAAACCTAAAATTACCTTGTGACTCCAGGAACATTATGTGCGAATATACAAAATTGCGAGCGAAATTAGTTTTGTGTTGCCTTAAAAAATTATAGCAATTTCTTCTGAAAAACAAATCAACATTCGCGACTAACTAGATCACGTACAAGAGTTATGTGTGTATTAATTTTTTATGAAAAGAAATTGCGTGTTGAAAATTGTTCCTACGAGGTTAAAATTTTTTTTTTCAAGTAGATAATGTGATATCTATAGGTTAACACGCGTTCGACTTTCGGTACCGTTTTACACAAATTATAGTACACAAAATTGATTTTGTGTAAAGTAGTCGTCTTTGTAACTACGAAGGATTCTTTGTACTTTATTCTTGACGAACTATGACTCCTAACTGCCTTTTCTCCTTTGACCATAAAAGAGTAAATAAAAAATAATTTACCCCCCTCTCCCTCCATCATAATGATTGATGTAATTCTTTACCTACAATGTCGCCTAAATTCATCTCTTTAATACAACTGAAATAAAATCATTGTCATAACAACTTTATTCACACGAATTACGAAACAAAACGAACGAGAATTCAAAACATTTCCCGTCCTTTAAATTCCCTACCACGTCTTTTAGCGATGCTGAAAAATATTCCATTCTGTTCTCGAGATCCGTAAAGTTGTATGAATTTTTCTTATTAGTCTTGATGTATGAAGCGGGTTTCTATTGTGACAGAGCGTCCTCAGAAAGGCCAATTGTATTGCAGAAACAGAATGTCTGCAATTTGGTGAAATATCTTAAAGAACGCTTATTGCGGAATTAGAGGTTGTAACTTGAAATTGAGATTGAGGTTTTAAAAAATACTATACAGTAGAGCATCAAATCCGTACTGATTGGAAGGCATGCGTGTTCGAAAAACCGGATTTTAGAATAATCGAACTGTATCAATATAGCCGTATTTATTTATCCATAGGTGAATGAAAGCCATATTTTACTTATTTAAATAAATAAATAAACGCTAACACACTCATACCCCCGCAGTAGGATTCCCTGTGTCACGGATGGCATGGACAACACAAATAACACATCACTAACAGCCATTACCCGAGAACAAACATTTATCTGTCACATAAATATCTGCCCCGGCCGGGAGTCGAACCTGGGATCCTTCGCTTTGAAGGCAGGGTCACTACCAAATAGGCTATGGGGTCGTACGGAGTTTCTGGGTACAATACCGATAAACTTTTTTTTGAGATTTGAAGACTCGTAAGTTCTATAAACTGTCGTTGGTTGATCTACGCATTACGTAGTCGGGTAAAAAAATAGACGGAAACAGAAAATTAATAACAGAATCCTGAAACGATCAACAGTCAACATAGGAATGTTTACTGAAATCTCAACCGCATATTTTTATTTAGCCGTTTACTCTTTGAAACTTCCTTATAGAAAAACGAATTGTTAACAGACCAGGTAAAATGTACGTAACGATGAAAATTCTTATTTTGCGGAGAATATTTTTAGTGCAAAGCACAAAAGGCATTCCTTTATCATTCCTACCTTATTTTTTTATACTTGTTTAGCTAGAAGTTTGTTTAAATTATAATGTTTATCTGTCTAAGGCACGATCCGAATGTATGAATACGTTTTGTGTCACTGATGACAAAACGAACTGACGTCGGTTACTTTAACATGGTTAAAGTTTACCTGGGGAAAAAACCAGAAAATAAAATTTTGTTAAAATATGTATTGCAAAATACAATTATTTTTTAATTTAAGCCAAAACATTTTTTTTATAACTCGACAGCACACAGTCATCTAAAGTAAGACTCTATTGATAGACAATAAATTGACATTGACATCTTCCATTTAGCGATGCAGTAGAAGTCTATAGTCTATGGTCTGACATGGGTTTTGATATTATAGTCCAATTTTGATCGCAGAGAGGGTTTCCTAGTATAATTCAATACCTAAATTAGTCAAGTTAATACAGTACAGAAATATAAATGTTACCAGAAATAACTCTAATTCCTAACGATGTTATTTCCACGTTTCTTCGCAATTCGTATCTATATAATAACATTATGTGGTTCACTGAATACGAAAATTGGTAGATTCGCTATCTGTACTTTGCAAATTCTGATCCTAGCCTTTAATAGGATTTCTAAAGAATATTCTGGAAGAATTGGCATCGCACTAATCCGACTTTGGAAGTTTGTGAAGATGTTTATATTTCTGGATGTTTGGATTTCCTTCACGCGCTAATTGTTGTATGTACACATAGATCACGTTTAGAACTAAATCATAGAATAGATTTTATCCCAATAGTACATTCCTCTTGGATGATGTGAACGTTAATTTATATGTTTTAGAAAAATCATCAACGGTTAAACGTATTTTGATTAAACTTAGCACAGAACATGTTCTAGATAACAACATCATCCTAGATATTATGTTCCAAAGGGATGAATAAAAAATTTTACATCCCTACATTATTCTTAAAAACGCATCCAAAATTTAACCCTTCAAGTATTAAATTCTGATATTTTTTGTAGAAATGACAAATGTTTCTAACATTGTCAATATTATTTCTTGTTTCAGATCCGACACCAACCCAGACATCTGTGATAATGCCACCTAAGGATAAATTGTAAGTTAATTATTTATATAATTCTTTCTCTTCTATAAACTTCATCATCATCCCAACCTATAACTGTCCCATTGCTGGGCTCGGGTCTCCTCTCACAGTGTGAGGGGTACAGGCCATAGTCTAGCACGCTGGCGTAGTGCAGATTGGCAATCTTCCACACCTTTGAGAACTTTATGGAGAGCTCTCAGGTGTGCAGGTTTCCTCGCGATATTTTCCTTCACCACAGCAAGTGATAATTAGTATCTAATACGCACGTATAAATTAGAAGACTGATCCCAGGAACTCCCGTTCGAGAGACCAACGTTGAAACAAATAAACTATCATTGCTTCTATCTTAAAACTTACAGCGAATGATTATTTTATACTATAGATAAGTTACGTCTTTAGTAAACAAATAAAAATGTTGTTTCGCGTTACATTGCGTGCGACTTTATATTCCTTAGGTACCATAAATTATTTGCCGTCTCTTTCGTACTTGCAAGAAAAAATAGCCTAAATGGGAAGGTTAGTTTTCAACACGCCGAGCCCTCTTAAACATAACTATTATTTTTTACATAATATGATATTAACACGAAATATGATACAAATAATTTTATTGTATAAAGAAAGAAAGAAATAATTGATTTCATCTCTAAACTTAACAATATATTCGACTCATACGACGTTTTAATTCAATTCGCGTTCATGAAATGATATTAAGAAAACCACTTCACCTACTTACGTAATAAAAATTTAGAATCACAAAAGAAGTCCTCTGAAAGTTATCCCATCTTAAAGAATGAGATTGTACGGAGGAAGGCATTGTAAAGAATCGTGTGTGTTCATGCATGTATGCACAAACTAGTATTACATAGGCCGTAGGCTGTTTACGCAAGAACGGCTTGAACGCCTTAAAAATTCATATGTCAGGAGCAGTACCTAATGTGTTATTTTTGACGTTCGTTTAATAATTTATAAGTTCAAATTATGAATGTATAACAAGAGCCAAGTTCAATATTGTGATATGTGCCTTTATTGTTTTACTTGACTGACCAAAAGAACTGATATCTAAGTGGATGCCAAGTTTAGTGGAAAGTTCTGAAATTTATTTTTAACGTGAAATATTTTATTGTAAGTTAAATTTTAATTCGTCCTGTTTTCTGCTACAACAACCTACCATTTAAAGTATAACTTTATTAAAAAAAAATTACTGATACAACTCGAAATGTTTACTCAAACTAAATAACTTTTTTTAAGTATAAAATAATAGTTTCGTTTATATTACGACTATGTAGCTATAAATATATTTATTAAAGAAAAAAAACGTCCAAATAATAGGTTAAATCCAAATAAGTAGCGACGTCAAAACCGCTAGGAGTGTAAACCGCCTAAGCAGTGAATATGGGTAAGCAATATCACTGAGTGCTCGCACCAACGCCCTCACAACGTCCTCCCGAACCCCTTTGGGAAGGGACGTGAAACATTTAGTTAGCTATTTTCTTTTTGCCTACTTTGTACTGTACCTACATAATAATAGAAATGTAACATGAAAATCTATTGTTAACTAACGTAGGTGATCATTTATTTACGATGATATTTTTTCCTGTTTTGGATATTACAATATTTTTTGGCACAAGCAATAAATAATATTAGTGTTTATTTTTAAAGTTGAAATTACAGTAAGCATGTATGACAAGAAATGCAAAACGAATCTATATCCACACAGACTAGGTCTATGGCCTCAACCCATTAACGGCCCACTACTGAGCACGGGTCGCTCCTCATAACTGAGGAGGCCTAGAGCATACTCCATCACGCTGCTCCAGTGCGGATTGGACTAGGTCTATATTTAAATTAAATTATTAAAAAGCATTTGGGCTTTAGAACTACGATGTCATAACACAGATACAAAACATACGCCTTTCTTTTGGCATCGGTTAAAAATATGATTTTATACTTCCTATTTTAACCTTATCACGTATAAATCAGATATTCCCACAAAATATCGGTATATATCGAAATATTGTTTGAAGGTAGCATTACCGGAAACGTACCCGAGTGTTGTCGTACAAAGCTAAATTTATGGCGGCTTTAGTTTGCATGAGAACCGCCTGTTACACCGACGTGTAACGATTTATGTTTTACGTCTTTTGCTATAAAGAAATGAAACTAACAATAAAAATAACACGGTTACAATATAAATAATGCGTTGACATATCCTGTTTCAAAAGCGTTTTCAAAAGAAGGTTAAGCCCTGACTGGCATTAAAATCTCTGACACTTTGGTTGGCAACTAACCCCTCCGCCAATAAGCATTACAAAATGATTGCGGGGAATGTTTTCTAGGCTTCCTCAGTTATGAGGAAAGACCGACCAAAATGCATATTATTTTTAATTGGCGGTGTTAGAGGAACAGGTATTTTCAGCAACGTTCAATGATTATATTAATAGTTGGTTCCCAGAGGTTATAAAACGTTCTCATGATACACATGTTGCTTAATATTTGCTAGTAAATAGCAGCTAAATAAATCTTATAGGTACTATGAGAAAACTACGTCAATTTTATAGTCAATTGCGGTTAAATTCTTAATTTTGCAAATTTTTTTTTGATCAGAAACTATTAGCTAACTTCAGTATTTTGAAAGACGACGGTCTAACATAGCAACCATTACGCCAAACAATTCCTTATCCCGTTTCATCTAAACTTGGCACACAAGATATTTGAAATATATGGGTGTGTTAGCAACATTTAAGGGCAGCTCGTAAATATATCACATACGCTAAGGATCCGTTTACGGCGGTACCATTAATGTTTCATAAATGATGCTTCGCTGAATTTATGGTATTGTCATGGTGATACGATGTTTGAATTATGGCGTAATATTATTAAGTAGGTATTAAAGTTTAATAGTACCTACTATATGTTATCTTAGCATCCATAACATTTTTAGTAGGTAATGTATCAGTTAGTAAAAAAATTCACTGTATTTTTGTATAAATGACCCATATAGTTCAACTGTTAAACTATACCGGATTGCCGTTGAGACCTGAATTTAAGTTTCCTTGAAGCAGAATTTGAATGAAGACTAAGAATTTCTGCGTTAGAAGTTAGAACGGGAATAATAATTTTTGGATTGTATGTACTTCTATATTCATTTCTGTAGCACGGATTACAGCCCAAACGGCATTCAATCGGTGCTATGTATTTTTTAAAACACAACCCTTCCCTCCCTCTTTGTCCATAGCACCCAGAACACAGTGAGTCCTAGTACAACAACTGTAAAACCTTATAGTAGATAGCTGAAACAATAAGAAAAAATAGATATAACAAAAGGAAAGAAAACTTTTTGTGGATACTCAAACTTGGAAGAGAGCGATGCATTTTATAATACTAGAAGACAACTTGGGAGTGTTCTAAGCAACTTTCCCGCGATCTTATAATGCGCACTCTATATTCATGATGCTCCATCCAATGTCATTAAATTTAGTTTTCAAACGTAACCTATGGAAGGTAGTAACCGAATGCTTTTACGGGAGTTTAAAGATACTATTTGTTTGTAAAGTTCGTAGGTAACAGTTTTTTTTAAGGCATTGCATTTGGCTTTGTTATGGTCCAAGAATCTATCTTAATATCATCCTACTATCCTACTAGTCCTACTAATATTATAAATGTGAAAGTTTGTATAGACTTTTGGATATTTGGATGTTTGTAAGTCCTTCACGCTCTAACCGTTGAACAGCTTAAGCTGAAACTTGGCACACAGATAGTTTGCATCCAGCAATAGGACATAGGATAGATTTTATCCCGATTATTGTTTACTTTCGTATAAATTTATACATTATATTTTTAACTACTCTTCCGCGGGCGAAGCTAAAATCACATTAAATCGAAAATAAGTAGGTATATCCGTGTTTTTCTTTCATCCAATCTAGTAAAATGGGACACTAAAACCGCGAAGCTTGCTGCTAATTATGCAAACAGCCTAAGTTTTCCTTTCAGCCCTTGAACATACGACCTTACGATTCTTCGACCTTATAACCTGTTTATATTCATGACTACAAGTAGTTGTTAAAAAATTTCAACTAACTTCCTCTGAGTCGTATACGGTAACAAGTTAGTAGTTAATGTATTCTATTATTTCCAGACCTCTAGTGGAAGAGAAACAAAAAAAAATATAGTAGATTAAAATATAGTAGAAAATAAAAGTGTTACAATAAATAGACGCATTTGTATAATGTAATAGAAATAATAGTAGAAACCATGTCAACCAAATTGCCATCATAAGGGACTGTTCAAGTATTACGTAACAATGCGTTACGTAATGTTGTTGTTTTGTTTTTTTATTAACTTTATTTTTTTAGTTACTTTATTTTGAAAGGTAACATACAACTATAATATGTATATTCTGTGAAAATTTTAAGCGTCTACCTGTTTTAGTTATTAATATTGAGCAGAAAATGCACGTTTAATTGTATGTTTTAATATTAATTATAATATTAATATTATTTTATTTTTAGTATTTGTTGTTATAGCGCCAACGGATATACATAATTTGTGAGAAATTAAGCTTTTTAGTTATCACCATTTATGAGATACAGCCTGGTGACAGACAGACAGACAGCGGAGTCTTTATCTTTTAGGTGCGGAACCCTGAATTCTTTTATTTTTTTTCCTATTATTTTTCTCCATCGTAATTTTCAGTTTCAAACATAATCTACTCATAAACTGGCCAGTATTTTTTATTACCGACAGAATATTGAATCGATAAAATCATGAACCTTAAATAAACAAATCCGTAATAGAGTTAAAAACAAGTTATTTTCTTAGTTTTTTCATAAATCCACAAAAAGTATAAATAATAAACTCTAGATAACTTTTTTGTGCAACGGAAATTCTAAGAAAACGCATTTTGAGCTCCTTTCGCTATTATGTGCAGAGTAAAGTTTCATGTAGAAATAGAAATGCATCTCATAACGCGGAAAATTATGAGATGCATCATAATTTTCTTTATATCTTGGCATGATTTTTATGTACAACTTCTTTATATTTTCATTTTTCCTGCGGAAATTTTAAGACACGGTTTTCCTTTACGTTTTCTAGTTAAGTATGAGTTAGGGTTTATTAAAATTCATTTTCATACTTTTTCCACATTTTTCTTGTTTTAAAAAAAAAGTTATTACTCGTCTACTTATATCTATTTCTTTGGTATGTTCTATAGCCTTAACGATTTGACAGATTCTAACGAGTGAGTTGTTATTAGATTCGTCTCTGTTATGTGAATGACTTAGGCAATATTTTTTAAATACCAATTTAACATTAAGGTATTTTGTTTTTTTTATTATTTAATAAAGTAAGACTATAAAGAAAAATCTACAAAGCTATATTATTAACATAATTATGCCTTTTTTCAGGTATATACAGCCGGGAGGTTTCTCCGCAAATAAAATCGGTAAGCAAATATATTATAACCCTTTTTAGTATGATACAGTTCCACAAAACCAAGCATTGTTTAAATTTTATATGAAACCCTCTTTTAGCATTAAAACAACCGCTTTTCCTAGTTCTGCGAATTGAAAACACATTCATATCATGCATGCCAAAACACAACTTCCATAATATTGACTTTTGTATCCGATTTCGCCTGAAAAGTTCCATTTCCCAGGATGAAAAGTGTGCGCATTGGCCTAAATTAAAAGTTTTGTATACCAAAACATCATCTAAAACTACTCAGAACTTTCAATAAAATATGATGAATCATACTGCCGACGTATGACGCAATGGTTATCATGTTTGACTGTTGTTCAATGGGTTCTGGGTTCGATTCCCAGCGGAGTGGAAATTTAAATGATCAATTTAAAGATTAACAGGCAATTTCCGTACATTGTTGGTTTAAAACCACTGCGTGGTCAGACCTAGGATTGTTTCCAATAGCTAGGCTATGCTAAGAATAAAATATATATATATATGGTCTTAACCCTAACTGCATTTTATTTTTTGTTTTTGCATAGTATTATTTATTGTTATGAATTACGAAGACCTAAACAACTGCTCAAAAAACGTAGTTACAGTGTTAAATTCATAGTATTAGTTTAGTCTATATAAGCTAGCTATTGGAAATATTTTTAGTTCTGCGCAATTTTATAGTCAATAATAAAGTATGATAACGCTTGGTATATGGTTAGTGTGAAAAAATATATGTGTAACGTCTATAATTGTAAAAGAAAGAAAATCCGATGCAGCTTTTTCTTTCTTTCGTTGAGGTGGGTCAACAGTGGGTCAGAACAAAGTACCTACTAAGTTCTTTTACGCAATTGTAGCTAAAACTAGTGTTTTATGTAAATCGTTCCACACGAGCCAAAGTTTGAAATAAGCCTCAAGCTTTTAAAAGTTGTGTTAAAGTGCACTTTAAATGTTAGTTTTTAATACTTTGTTCTTCGCACCTGAAGCTTAAAAGTACTTACGAAAAGTACTTTAGAATTTTTTGTTCTTAATACTTAGTACTTTAAGTTTAGTACTGGCAAGTTGAAAATGTTTATATTTTTAAATAATTTTTAATAAAAGAACAGCTTTATGGCGGAAATTCTAGCATTACTGGCATGCATTATCTGGATTATACATAGGATTTCAATTTATTACGATAATATTTATATTAATATGTGTGGAATGTATTTATGAAATGTGTAAGCGTGTATTTATTGTCTGGTAAACCACATTGGTAATTAAAAATGTTAAATGTGGTTCCATTTTTAAATGGTACGTTAATTCGCATAATGTGATACCGCAATTTAAGCGTAAATAGTGGTCAAATTGGGTTTAATTTCCGATAAAATAGAAAGCTCTTTACTCGTATTTTCGTAAATAAAATATACAATTTTAGTCCTATTATAATCTTATTTCTAACTATAAGATATAAAATGTTGCATTAATAAAGTTAATGAATTTAATTGCAATACGTTATAATTACGATTAATGTTATAAATAGTCGCCAATAATAAGAAAAACATCACTATGAAACAGTAAGTACTGAGTTATTAAAATACCACACTGAGAATCGAAGCCAACACCCCTTGAACGATGGTCCTACATGGTAACCATTGCGCCATACTATTTTATTTATTTAGCACACCTTAAGAATATAAGGTTACATAAGGGCGAACTTAATTCAAGTTGGCGTACTCTACCTGGGTGAGAGGGAAAAAGTAAGGCAGGCAATAAGAAAATAACTGGCAAAGTGCGAGTCGGACTCGCGCACAAAGAGTTCCGTACCATCATCTATAAAAGAAAATCACGTTTGTCGAAAAAACACGTTTATTGTATGAGAACCCCTCCTTAATTTATCATTTTTTTATTTTAATTTTTATACAAAAATTTGTGAAAATTTCAGCTTTCTAGCTGTCACAGATTATGAGATACAGCCTGGTAACAGACAGACAGACAGCGGAGGCTTACAAATGGGGTCCAGTTTTTACTTTTAAATACGGAACCCTAAAAAAGAAGTGAAGATAATGTAAAACAAAAAGGACAATAATACTACAGTACTATTCTTCGTACTTAACGGTAAACATACTATAAAATACATTGCTAGCATAATTTATAATGCTCAAATACTACATACAACTCAAAGGTTCCGTAAACTTTTTGTAACTAATTTAAGTGAAGCGCTGCGGGACCTGTAAGTATCTTTAATGGATTCTCTGTTAGCATAAACCGACTCTCGAAGTAAGCTATGAGATTACGTGCAGTTAGTCGATACTTCTTCGAGTAGACGGAAATAGAAAATTACCTAGGAATATCCATACAAAAATACGGGGCAATAGGAAACGTAATAAAAATTGGGAGGGTTTGAAAAAAACGGGAATTGAAAGTCAAAGTGCTTGCTATGAAACTAGTAGCACAAATGCAAAGTTATACTATATTTTTAGGCACAACTTATTAAGACTCAAATGTCTATAAAATATTGATGATAGGGCAGCAATTATATCAACCTTCAAATCAATGGCACTTAAAATATTCTGACTGTATGTTTATATTCAAGCTGATATAAAATGCCAGGACCAGATTTATTAGTTACTTGGTATATTAGAAATTGGTGTTGGCAAATAACTTGCAATATTAAAATAAAAAATATCGTGTACATTTCTTTGTTATTATTTTTGTTAGTAGTCCATTTGGTAGTTCAATGCTTTCTTATTTCCCTTAGGAAATTTTCTGCGGGCGGATGCTTCGGAAATGTTACTGTTTTTCTGTTCTTTCTTATAGCAATAATAAGTATTTGAATTAATTTGTGAGGGCGCTCTAAGATTACCTAGTTGTACTTCTAGGTGAAATAATCAAATAAATAATTGTTGCTACAAAATCATAGTCCTACAATAGGATTCCCTATGTCGTTGGTGCCATGGACAACACAGACATGAACTCATACCGACAAACAAATTCAAATTCCTGCCTCACTGGGAATTGAACCCAGGTCCTACTGAACGACAGTCTAGTATTGTAACCATTGATCCAAATGGATCGTCTAACATTGTCAAGTTTTTGTAAACAGGGCTTGTAGAGTTAGTTAGTTTTAACAAAGGTAACTAATAACCTTTTAACACTACTAACCATAAGGTCTTCTCTTGGCAATAGTTTACTTAAAATATTTTCGGTATGATTGTTTAATAATACAAAGTTTGTTGACCTCAATCAAATTAGCTTCAGAACACGAGCGTCTACTTTATATTGAACCAAAACAGATTATTCTGGATTACATAGAAAGTCATTCCTGAAACTCCTAACTAATGTAAGGATCTAATGCCTCGTAACATAACTAAAACTTTGCGGATTACATGATAACCTTGTAAGGGTGTCGGCTTGTATTTGGAACGATATTCAATATTGAAATTTCCAATACTGGTATTTCGATAGTCTAACTTTAACCTTTATCTTATAGGTTGCGTATCCAGAATGGATCAAATCGCTTTGCTTTAGGTATTATAATATTAACGTCCGGACATTAGAATCAAGTCACCCTACATTTTTTATAACATTATTTTCATATATCAAACAAATAAATCCCTACTAATATTATAAATGCGAAAGTAACTCTATCTGTCTGTCTACTACGCTTTCACGCCTAAACCACTGAACCGATTGTGATAAAATTCGGTATGAAGATAGAACTGAACATGGGAAAGGACATAGGATACTTTTTATGGCGAAAAAGTCGCACGATATAAATGAATTCCACGCGGGTGAAGCCGCGGGCAGAAAGGTAGTAAAAAAAATCAAAATTCAAAATCATTTATTCATATAGCTAAGTATCAAAGATACACTTATGCAGTAGTACATAATCTCCGGGAGTACTTTGAAAAGTAGGTACGCTAATACTATATCCCCGGTACCACCTACAACTTGCCATTGGAAAAGTAGGTATATAATAACAAAAAAGCACTATCCAAACATGATCAAAAGTCAATTCCTGTCGGTCTTCTAAACTTCGCCGGATTACGTAAGAAAGTAACATTGGGAAGTCTGATCGTAATCTGGACATTGTATACATTTTACTAGTACTAAGTTAAACTTCTGATTAAGTTTGGGATTAACGAATCCAATTTCCTTTTGTTTTTGTTACGTTTCAAAAGTTTATATTATTATGTATTAGTTTTACCTATGTCTTTTTGGAATTACTTGAACGTAGGTAATTGAAGGGGGGTGGGGTACATTTATGGTTTAGATAAATTACATTATTTTCAAGTTTTTATACAGGATTTAGCTAGAGTCTAGACAGATATACCTGTATAAAGAAAACAAACTAATGTTAGTTATTAGGCTAAAAAAAAATAGAAATTTTAACGAAAAGATTAAAGGACAAACAATAAAGTATATAAAGCTTCCCTTCGTCAATACATTGAACATAGAAACACAATACAAACATTGCAATTTATACGTCTCAAATCCATTTCCTGATAGCAATTTCAAATCGTTTCTAAGCACTAAGAGATATACCATCTTTTGTCTTCGTCGTAATATCGCGATATCTTTGAAGAAAATTCCACCATCAACCATTTCCTCCTAGTAATGGGTTCCATTACGTCATTCCTGAAAAGACCCGGGTTCAATTCCGTATATTAATGTTTTCCTTTACGTATTAGGACAAAGTAGATTAAGGTTTGATGTATAGAATCTATTGGTTTATCGTGTTTTCATGTTGAGTTTCATTATTATTATTTGTAGTTTTGTGTCTTAGTTGCTAGTATGTTATTAAAGAAATATTGCATTTCTGAAGGAGCTATAATACTTCCTGATATACTGAATTAACAAAAAAAAAACGATTGTTAAATAAATGGGGAGATAGAGTTAGTAAATTATATGTCCAAATCAAAAATTGGGGGATAATTAATAAAAGAATTTAAGGACGGTATGAGTTATATGTCACTCTCTTAATTGAGATGAATCCAATGACACTTCGTATTAAAAAATCCATCATGTAATTTATGTTGTAGAGCGTAGGTACCAAAGAACTGGACATAGATACAATCGCTCTAAAAACAATTACCCTAGTTCCAACACAGTCGTATAAAACAACAAAAAATTTTGACAAGCATTTATTAATAAACAATACAATTTAATAGAATATTAATAACTGAACAAGTTAACTTTAGTAAATTAAACGCAGGGTTTATTTGAAACAAACCCTTTTACTGACGTTCCTAGAATTTTGTTTCACGATAAAAGAGTGAACCAAACTTAATCACTTACATCTCTATTTTGGATAAAAACATTGATGTTAAAACTGCACATTGTATACAAAAGGACAGCGATTCTCAAACTTTTACACTACCAGTACATTTAAATTTTATCTACATTTATACGTAGTTCGGCGAAAAGTTTCGTACTGTATGGCGGCAACTTTTTAAATGAAATCTCAAAACAGACGGAATGTTGGTAGATTTGCTCATAGTAAAGTAGGCAATGAGTGTACGACTTTTTTAACAAACCATACGTTGCTATGTGAAATAACATCTCTTTTAAATGTTGTACGTTTTTTATCTTTACATATTTCAGTTTAAGTGAACTCTTCTGATTCCGTTTCTCGTTGGTTTGTATAAGGTTATTATAACATTTTGCATGCTAAAAAATAGTTCATGATATTTAAAAAATATTTTATATTATGTCCCTCCTACAATGGACATGAATTCAATGATAACCCACAATTTTGAAAGCAGGTAAGTCGTTTAGGCTGTAGAGCATGCTAAAGAAATGGACATACATACATACATAGGCTTGAAAACATTACCCTCTTTTCTAGCGCAGACAATAATGGCTCTCTATTATTCGTAATTCTTACTAGTTGGTTAATATTTGATACGAATTTGTTTAAAAAATATATTCCTATCATTTTCTGTTAATAAAAAGTCAGTTCAACAAGCATTTGTTTAACATGCATTTTACTAAAACATTTAAACTCTGAACGTAAATAGCGAGCTGTAAACATGCTAGCACCCGCCCGTTTTGTATGACTTCATTATACAAATAACCACAATATTTTTTCTGCTTCCATGTATTGAATACGTACGAAACGTTATGTAGTTGGATATATGAATACTTTACAAACTTCGAACATAAAGCGAGATTTCGTATAATACTGTCCTTCAGCTCGAATACTAAAATTCTACGAATGTGTTTTACGGTAATACGAGAGCATTTTTTTCGAAAATTTATTATTTAACGATAGAATTTTGTTAAAATTTATTGATAGATAGATTCAAAGTTATTATGTAAAATTAAGTTTAATTAAAAAAATATAGTAATATAAACTATAAAGTGTAATTCAATTTATTACGTGGGCAGTCACAAGGGGGTAATGTTTTTTAAAAATATGTATGTATGTTTATTTCTTTAACACGCTTCCAAACTGCGTGATAGATTTCAGAGTATAAGGATGCGTTTTTAAAGATCGTAGCAATCCGGATTTTTGTTTTTTTTTTAATTTATTACTTGTTTAATAATAAAAAAATAATATTGCATAGTATGAAATATTTTGTCTCAAATTCCATCACTATTTCAAAATTTAAACATTAATGAGCTGGAAATAACTTTTCTCATTGCACGAAATATGAACGTCTAATCTAACTAAACTATGAATTACGCTCAAAACCAGCTTATCAAACTTTGGGCACCAGTGATGACTTAATAATTGCCAAAGTTTAATGCCAGTTTCAATCTTCGTTTAGGGTAATGAAGCAAAATGTACTCTATGCCGCAGTCATTAGAGATAACTTTGGTCTGTATTGAGGTTTAGTAGCTATCCATCTGGTGTGTTACGAGGTAATTAGTCTTTCAATGATGTCATTTTAGTAATTATAATTACTAATTAGTGTTCAGGTATTACGGATCTCAATTTTTTTGACTTTTGACCCTCCTTCTTCGTTATGTAACAGGTCGTAACGTTTTTCTATAATAAACATTACGTAAACAACAATGTTACGTAACGCGTTGTATGTAATAAATGAATAAACGCTAACACACTCATACCCCCGCACTAGGATTCTCTGTGTCGCATGGACAACACAAATAACACATCACTAACACCCATGACTTAAGAACAAACATTTATCTATCACATAAATATCTGCCCCGGCCGGGAATCAAACCCGGTTATGTAACGTATCATAACATTTTAGAAGACCAACTTTTTCGTTACTTAATACTCAAAGGCCCCCGTTTTATACAGCAAAGTACTAAAACAATTCGACATTTTGTTAGTATTAAATCGAAAAAACTTTACCTAAGACATTTAAGCACCTAAATCCAGTTACAGGTTTAAACATTTTGTTATTGAAATTCCAAAGAAAGTTATAGGTTATAGAAGTTATATTACCTGACACAGTTACGACCAATACTACATTCTTTCTTTTTCTCTTCCCAATACTGGAGCAGCGTGGTAGTTGCTTTAGGCCTCCTCAGTAATGATCTCCTCATTATCAATAGTGGACCGTTAATGGATTGAAGGCAACCTCTTAGCCGACCTTATTAGGGATTATATTTAGGGACCCTTCAAATTAGGCGCGACGCCTCATTCCAGTAATTACATCACCTTCTGAAGTGCCCCAGTCAGTTAGGGTTTGCAGGCTTACCGTAGTTTAAAATCCTGTAATATTTTTATTATTATCTATAGCTATGCCTATTACGTGATGAGTTGAATTTTGGACCCCTTTTTAATAATAATGCAGGTAGGTAGGCTTTGAAATTTGGTATGGTTAAAGTTTACATAGAGGCGTAAAAGCTAATCGAATTTCAAGGGCATTTACAGAACTATAAAATTTTACTTGTTCTTGATGACCCTGTAGCCTAGTTGGTAGTGACCCTGCCTGCAAAGCGAGGGGTCCCGGGCTCGATTCCCGGCTGGGGCAGATATTTATGTGACTGATAAATGTTTGTTCTCGGGTCATAGGTGTTAGTGATGTTATTAGTGTTGTCCATGTCACCCGCGACACAGGGAATCCTACTGCCGGGGTATGAGTGTATTAGCGTTTATTTCTTATCGTTCAGAATCGATGACCAAGGTTTTCGTTTCATCTTAATACTCGTAAATTGCAATGTATGTAGGCCGATATAATAAAATATTTCATGGTAACCCTACGCTAACCCTTCAGTTTCAAACAATGCGTTTTATTTCGTCCAAAATACAATGGGTTTTGACTTTTAGGTAGCGGTTCCAACGATGTCATGGCCATTTTAAAACAGAAAAATATTTTGGGATTTTCTTCTAGGTAGGTATGTACTTTGCAGATATAGTACCTTGTCTATCAGAGCATTTTCTATGTTAGCATTTATGTTTATATTAAGCAATTTTTTTTCGCCGGATGGCCGTTCTAAGAGTCCGGGGTTCGATTCCTAACGGGGCCGAAATTTAAATGATAAATTTCTGTTCTTGGTCTGGGTGTACTTTTATGTGTTTCTGTGTTGTCCATGGCACCCACAACACAGGAAATCCTAGTGTGGCTATGAGTGTATAGCGTTATTTATTTATTTTTCTATCCTTACCTAGTTTGCTGTTATTTTAACAAACCTGTAACTGATAATGACAGTTATGTGTTATGATGATGATAGTGAACCAAATCTTACCTAACCAACGCAACATACTCAAATGTTATCTAATGTATAACTTACATGTAAACCCAAGTTTACCTAAAGAATAGCTTATCGCTTATTACCCATAGTATAACTCCCCAGTTCTCTACCATAATGCTTCGGAATTTTTCACTAATGATCTTAAACAACCATCCTCAATTATTCTCCACATTCTCCATAATGAGGGCGTATGTGATTTTTATTCAGATCATTAATGAGTTGATTGTTATGTGAAAATTCTTTTTCATTTTTGTGGCTTAATTATTGAGGGGTGTAAAAGCTCCGAACTTGAATTTAAGCCAACCCTTCCGGTTTAAAATGAGCTCAGAAAAGAAAATTAACGATTTGATAATGTATGTTTGTATAAATTAAAATGTATGTATTATTAACATTTGTGATAAATAATACCAATTAAGGATTGTAATTAAAAATAACTACATACAAAATTAAATTATCGAATTATCCTTACGATGCTGGTCTATAAGGGAAAGAACATCTTTCTTTACCGTAAGATGGATTTAAAAGTCGAATTTAAAAAATGATTTATCTTGTTTAACTAACCCTAACATAAACTTTGGCTAATAAGTCACTTAAAATGGTATATCTACAATAACTTTTTTCAATTCATTTCCCGAAGGACTTAAGTTGTACGTGTTTATATAAAAAATAGCCTTTCTAAATTCAACAACCCTAAGTAATGGCTAATAAACAATGTTTAGCACTACTTCAACTCTAAATCTGTCTACCTATCATCTATCTATCTACATCAACGGTTTAATCGTTAATGCGAAATGGAAACTCAGTAGAGCCTAATCTGTAATCCTTTGTGGTGAAATTCCTAGAGTGAAGTTAAAAATGACACGTTGACATTCACCTTTGAGGTACGAATTTGTTGATAGTTACACTTGGAATGTCTCGTTGTTTGAATATACGATTATTACGAGAAAGGTTAAAAATTTTATCCCTTTGAAGAGTATGTCAGTAACGTACGTATTTGGAATTTGGCAATGGTAGTTTCCTTCTGGGTTCGATTCCCGACGATGCAAAAAAAAAAACAATTTTAAATATAAAAAAACTATGTAGCCAGAATTAGGATTATTTCCAATAACTAGACCATACTCATAACTTAAAAAATATATTTATGGACGTAACCCTGTAACTACATTTTAGTTTTTTATTTTTGCATAGTTAATTAATGTTATCATTTACATAATAATATATGAAAATTTACATAACTACTCAAAAACCTAGCTATTGGAAATATTCTTAGTTCTGGCCGCATCTACTTTTTCGGTGTTTTTCAAGATACAAATGATTTAATTTTTCTCTTAGGTCTCCATTTGCTTATTTTTCAACTATTTCCGTAAAATTCTGCACAATACTTTGTAAAACGCGATTCGCGGGCAGTGCGCGCCATGCAACCCCACATAGCTGCTTTAATTTCCTCCTTATTTCCGTTCGCTTATGCCCTCATATGCATACGTCTGTCTGTATGGCATTCAATAAACGTTTGATTTGCATTTCAAAACAATCAATGCGTTATTGACAAGTACCATATACTTCGGATGTATTGAAGATTGTTAAGCATTGTTGATAGCATATCGTGAAATTGGTTGTATGTAGGTATGTTTGTTTATTTGAACTATTTCAACCTTGTTTGCGTGAAAACATAATAATTCAATTTGAGTCGTTTTGTCCTTCTTTGTTCTTGTAATGCAAAGTTACGAGTATGAAAGAGACAACAAATAACTATTGCAAAGACCAGAACACATACATTTACATACATTTTTTTTTCGATAATTTACGTGTTACATAATTATATAGTACAGAATATCATTTTATATAGCGTACATTACTAAGTTACCTACTTATGTAGGTATGTATATTTCTCGTTCCCTAGTACTCACAAATAATTCACAGTAAACACACATACGGAAATCATAGCAATACAAACAACGAGAACCCGCCAAACTTTATTCCCGCCAAATAAACAAGCTTCATTCCAAATTCAAACTCCGATTGTTCTCTTCACAGAGCACGTACGAACAGAACAAATACATCGTAATTAGTAAAAGCGTCAAAGTTGGGCCATAAAGTGTTGTTTGTTGTAAGAGGAACGGTGCGCGATCCGCGTAAAATAATTCGACTTGAAAATTTTAAAACTGCTCTTAGGTTAATAGCTTTGGTTGGGGCTAGAAAGCAAGCGGGAAAGGATGATGACGTCACAAAAATTACAGTGTCCTGTATACTTCGAAAACTAGCTTGTGCTAAATTGGTGTTGTCTTGTACCGATTTATTATGTACATACAGTTAAAAAACTGTTAGATTTATTAAATTGAAAGGGAAAAAGTTGCCACCTTTTCTAGTTTTCCCGTGCCTTTCAAAAATGTAAATGACCCCAAAATTCTAAGTATAATGTCAACTACATTCGTACTTCATTAACATAATTTATAAGTCAAACTTTCCTATACTATGGACTCCATTAGACCCTAATCTAATCCAGCGAACCCCCCCTCAGTAGTCTCTCCTTAATAATATACCTTTATGCATTCCTTTAAAAAAATATATTGAATAAACCTAAATCCGCTATAATTATGGCCTCCCCGTCTTCATGACACATCCGTCTCACAAATTGTCGCTACAAGTGTACAGACGAGTACACTCGCGAGCGTTATAATGACGATGTACTGGTTGTGTACTCTGTGGTGTGTGCAATCGCTTTGAAATACAGAGTAATTATGTTGAATGCAATTAGGAATGTTTAGTAGTGAATGCATATTATGAAATACAAGTCTGATACGTACCTATATTTAGAATAGCTCATACAATTTATATTAACGAATTTGTGAAACAACTGCCATCTTTGTAACTATGAAAGATTATTTGTATTTCCTTAAATACAAAATTCAAAATCATTTATTCATGTAGCTATCAATGATTCACTTATGCACGTCAAACTTTTTTTTTTAATCTACCCCCGTTTCGTAAAGGTGCTTTGATATGGAGGAGAAGAAAGGGGAAAGAAACTTCCCCGCACATCTTTTTAAATAAATAATAGATACAATAAATAATTATTTTCATTACAAAATATATCTTATAACCTGAGCTAAACTTAGTCCTTAATAGGACTTACGTTAATACGGCCTTTAGCCTACTGACTATTTATTGAAATCCATTAAATCGTTTACGCTGTAGACTTGTAGAGCATGCCGAATAAATGGACATACATACATACAGTCAAAAACCATTATTCTCCTTCTGGTGCAGTCTGGTAAATACACGTATATTACCATTGATAGTATACTTTTTACCGCAGTCCGGTAAATATATTATCGACAGTATACTTCCCGCCGGCCAGCGGTGTACAAAGCTCGTTACATTCGCAAGGGTTTCGCAAACACGGGCCCCTGTTTTTCCTCCCAGACTCAATTGGGGCCCTTTGTTCCTGTAAGGCTATCTTAAACGAGGGTATTACAGACCCTTTCAGAATGCAAGAGGAATTGAGATAGCGTATATCATCTTGAGCCGGGAGATAAATTTGATGAGATATGTCCAATTTGCAGAAGTGGATAGAATGTAGAGGGGTAATGTAGGTACGTTTGTGTATGAATGTATTTCTTTTGGGTTTGTTTGAGCAGTTTGTGATGTAATGCGGTGTACAGTTTAATGTAATATGATTATCTTTATGTTTTGGTGCTAACTTAGAGCTTGAATTATCGTCTAACAAATGGCATTAAGGTGTGGCCACGCGTTATTTAACGGCGTTAATAACAATTAAATATTAACTTGAATATTAATGTAAATTAAAAATTGTATGAATAATCCAACTAATATTATAAATGTGAAAGTTTGTAAAGATGTTTGGATGTTTGGATATTCCTATTTGGATGTCTGTAAGTCCTTCATGCTCTAACCGTTGAACGGATTAAGCTGAAACTTGGCCCACAGACAGTTTGCATTCCGGAATAGGACAAAATATAGATTGTATCCCTATTATAGGTTCTCTTGGGATAAATCCAATATATTCATTTAAGTGACGTCAAGTAGGTAAAATATAATGAAAAAAAAAATTACCATTTTTTGACGGGCTGGGGACGCTTAATGCGAAGCTTATGCTACTCTTTCAATCGAGTCAAATCCAATGACATTATGTTGAAATCCGTCAAACTGTTTGGACTGTAGAGCGTAAAGAAATAGACATACATACACATACTCTCGAAAAACAATACCTCACTTCTGTCGCAGTCGGATAATGATATTCAAAGCGTCGTAACACGTATAAACAATGCGGCAACAATTTATGACGTGTCATTTTCGTAGTGCAGCGCTGTTGCTACGTGACAATAACAGGTGTCACGTGATGTCACGCGATGTCACGATAAAGCCTCCATTAAGTGCAAACATGTTTGAACATTGTCTCTTTTATGTTTACCTTTGATTTTATCCTGCTTCGGGAATAGCATTGCAAAAATAAGTAAATTTACCCCCATAGTAAAACAGTATGTAAAAGTACCTACCGACTTAAAATACAGATTATAATGTTACGTGGTAATCGCTCGAATACTTACAGAAGAATAAATTATGATGTATATAGTATGTATGCAGTAGATAATTATAGCGCATGCAACCATAAAAGATACCATATCATTGCTTTGGGGTTCGAAGTCTTATTTAATAAACAAAGAAAAATCCTCTTTCCAAAAATATTTTGTTATTCATGTTCATATTATTAATATTGAAAATTTTAATGTTTGAAAGTTTCATTAATACAGCAACACAAGTGCATAATCTATATGCAGTCCTACTTATGTAGATATCTATTGCTTTCAGCTGTGTTCCAGTGTAGAGTATTTCAAAGTTAGTGTCTACGCTATCACACTACTAAGTTTCGTATACAACGGATGGCAAACAATGGAACAGTTTAGATATATCTCCACAACAACTTAAACTAACTGTAGCTGTCTTAGCTGAAACTTTGTCGCTTACCTCCCTTACTTTTTTAACTGTTCGTACTTCAGGAGTTACTTTGTCTATAAATAAAGTATGTGACACTATTGGGCTTTGTGACACTTTTTGATCGTCAGCATGTTGAAACTTTTTAATGTAATTTTCAATTACGTTCATCTTCTAGTTTACAAAAACTAGCCACCGTGGATTTGCACATGCTGAAGGTGAATCTTTTTCACTCTCTTTTTTATCTTCATAATCATATATTCTGTGTAATAATTGATTGCCTTATTATTGTATGCATGTTCAATTGTTGTACGTAACATTTCATTTAATAATTTCATATGGATTTAATAGTTCATATAAATATGGGGGATGAAATAAGAAATAAAGAAATTTTCTTTCTTTCAAATAATTTTGGCACACCACTTTGTTTAAATCACTTGTTACAATAAAAAAAAATTAACATGTTAAGTATAAAAGCGTAAGAGAATGTCTCGTTTTCTCACAACGTTTTAGCGTTACACTAGTAAAAACAAGAACAATTTTTATTTTTAGATTATTTCCTTTTAGAATTTCTTCAAATGCCATCCTTCTCATAAAGGGAGCTTATTTCACTAAGCAATCTGCACTAATCCGCACACTTTCTCAACCACCTCCGAAACGTCAAATTCACAGACTAATCAAATATTTGACAACCTTTAATACCGTTTTTACCTTTTTCATCCCATTGTTTACCCTCTACCTCTCCGCTAGTGGCTTCATAATATTGGATCCCAAACTTTTCGAGTCTCCGCTCTGTCAACAGGAGTTCGTAATTAAAACAGTTTTTTGGTCGCCTGTCCCCTGTTCGAAGCTTCGTACTCAATGTTTTATTTTACGAACAATTTTTTGTCGTAAAATGCTGATGAATTAAACATAATTATCATTTTATGGTATGCAACTATGAATTACAGCTGTTTTTTTGGGGAATTCAGTCTGTTTTTTTATTTATTTTATTGTTAATAATTACGTGCATCGCTTATAGTCCGACTATTTAATCAATTTTATAACTGACTACACAGCAAATACGAGAATAGTTAATTTGTATCGCTAAAAAAACTCAATATTTTATCCGAATTTTCCAGAAGGAAAGCATGTTTTTGTGCTGATACGTATAATGTATGTTCAAGTTTATGACCCCATATAATAATTAATGTTTTCTCGTCTTTTACAGGTCTGAATATAGCTAATACAACCACTGGATACTTGTAAGTATTATTTATTATTTTATCAGATTATTTAGAGAAAATTAATCTATTATTAACATTCGTTTTATTTCGAAAACCTCACTCCTTGGATGATACCTAAATCTATTTTTTTAAACTACTGTCCTCTTATTAGAAGACGCCTATTGGCATCGCGTTAACATTTTCTTCTAAAACTCTTAACAATGTTAGTGTTGGGTAGTGTTGGGGTTTACATAACATAATCAGTTGAAACATCATTCCTTATCCACTTCATCACAACCCTCAACTGTCCCTTTCTTGTCTTCTAATTCCCTGTTACAACAAAAGCGATTACACCCATAATCTTCCGAAACAGACCCACTATGATCACAAATAAAGTACTCAGGTTCAGAGCTTACCGCTTCTCAGAAATACTTTGAAAGTTTGGTCCAATTCTGAAAGTGCAAAGTTTGTAGCCGTTCAAAGTTTCCTCAAGTTACGTATTGATGGCACCCAAATGTAAAACAAGTTGGAGTAGGCGACAGAGGTTAATTTATGGTTTGTTTCTGGATTTCAAACTGAGTTAGTAGGATTATGTTGACTATTTACTAACTCTATAGCCTGATAGATAGATTAGATACTAATTATCACTTGCTACGGTGAAGGAAAACATCGTGAGGAAACTGTGCACCTGAGAGTTCTCCATAAAGTTCTTAAAGGTGTGTGAAGTCTGCCGATCCGCGATTGGCCAGCGTGGTGGACTATGGCCTGTACTTCACACTGAGAGGAGACCCGAGCCCAGCAGTGGGACAGTTATAGGTTGCAATAATGATCTATAAATTACATACGACAGATATATACACTGTTGAATGTGTTCTTAATAATATCAAGAACTAAGTAATAATAAATTCCTTCATTTCAATTTCCTATGATCCTTGTCACAATTCAGTGAATTCGCAATTTTGTGTTTAGATATTAGCATGTGTTCGCTCGTATGAATATTTCACCAGCTGACTAAAGATTTTAATAAAGTTATGCTTCACGTTTTAGGCGATGTCAATGGCCGCTTACAAACACAATTAAATAAATGTATGAATGTTATTTAGAACTTAAACGTTTACCTTTACGAGCATTATAAATGAAAAGGTAGAAGGCTTCTAGGAAAACAACAAGTAGGTAGCTAGAACATAATTTTTGATCCCCAATTTTTGTCAGCAGTGCGAATCAAATCAAAATCAAATTATACTTTTGTAATGTGTAAAACCCGCCTGCTGAAATCGAATGGGTATGTGGATGAAAATTATAATTTTCGCAAGCGAAGCTGTGGGCAACAGCTACTCTCATATAGGGAATAGCCTATGTCACTCCAAGGACACGTCATATGAACTCACATGTAAAGCATACCAAAGTAATAGACATACATACATTCATTAAAATAAGCAAATCAAAGACATCCCTTAGGTATTATGAGAGCACCAATCTAATTTTTTTTTTAATCTAAAGAGGTAAATTGATAAGTTTAAATCTGTATACGCATGGTAATTCCGAACAACTAAACTAGGCTGAATCTAGCTGTACTTATATTTATAAAGAACGAATGACTGAGATGTGAGTAAATGCAATACTCACCTCTAATTCCCAGTACACCGGTCGAGATATTCTGCAAGCTGAGTGTGTGTACTCAACGAAATTGTAGTCGTGTGACGCTAGTTGAAGTCGTAAAGAGTGAAGTTAAAAATATCGGCTGATGCCTTGATAAAAGTTATAAGCTTGATATTGTAGAATAATTTCATGAGCTGTAGATTTGTCAAAGTGGAGAAAAAAGTCTTCTGTCGATGAGACATAGAATTTTTGAAACGTAGACGCGTTAGGTTTTTTCGAAATCTTCTAAAATGGTATAGGGATTTTGCTATCAACATAGTTTCTTATGATGAAAACAGGCTCGATTAAATTAATTTGACAATTAGCAATTACGATAAAGTTGAAATGATTGTCCTACAAGTAGTAAAACGCTCCGGATATATCTGGTTTTATACTGATCAATACTTAACTACCAGATTTGACTTATACGTCCTTTAAAAACGTATGATTACACTCCTTATAAACGCGTATTTAGCCTTCTATGATCCGACTATATTTGCCGTATAACGCGCGCTTCACTTCTCTGTCAAACAAATTTACTGCCCTGGTGCAGCTAAATTTAGCTCTGTAATAATATTAACTACGTTGTTAATAACTTCAGATATTGTGACGAAAAAAGTACTGTACCTTACCTATACTTTAACACAATAATTTCTCCACATGTCAACATAACAACAAACAGTAAAATTAATACATCTGTAGCAATAATAAAAAGGCTAAAAACACTATCAAATCCGCTCCATATTGTCTCAGGTAACAGGTGACACGAGCGTATCAACTCCATTCTTTATCAGGCGGAGCAGTACAAATATCCGGGCACAATACCCGACAGGTATCGTCGGGCACTTTAGCAGATTGCAAGCCTGACCTACCTAGTGCCTCATACATACTAGAAGTGCCTCGTGTTTGGATACGGATGGGGAATAACAAAATTGTTTTTCTATTTGACATGTGTGTGTATTCCATTTATAAACGATTTGGACTATCATTTATTATTACGTCTCTTTTACACGTAATATAAACAGAGTTCGAAAAAGATGCATAGTTTGTAGAAACTGTTATTTTAGTTACAATATTTAATTAAGTTTTATCAAGACAGTTGACACGATTGACATCAAACCTGTATATGTAAACCTGTTTGTACCTAAAATAGTATATCACTGTGTAAACCAATTGGTTATATAATTGGCGTCGATAATTAATTAATAAATCAATGTGGCTCACTACTGCTCAATAAACTATGGAGTTGGGCAAGGTTTTTTTATTAGTAATGGCTATAGACGTAATCATAATAATTGTATTGTATTATTTTTTTTAAGATGTGCGGGGGAGTTTCTTTCCCCTTTCTTCTCCTTCATATCAAAGCACCTTTAAGAAACGAGGGAAAGTTTAAAAAAAATACGTACATAAGTGTGTCATTGATACCTAGATGAATAAATTTTTGAATTTGACACAACAGTCTTCTTGCAGCTGTGACCACTATTATTCTTATATATAAAGAATTACTTATGTAGTTAGATCGTAGCCTAGTTGGTAGTGACCCTGCCTGCGAAGCGAGGGGTCCCGGTTTTGATTCCCGGCCGGGGCAGATGTTTTGTGTGACAGATAAATGTTTGTTCTCGGGCCATGGGTGTTAGTGATGTGTTATTTGTGTTGTCCATGCCACCCGCGACACAGGGAATCCTACTGCGGGGGTATGAGTGTGTTAGCGTTTATTTTTATTTATTAACATACAATGTAGTCAGTTCTGGCTGCTCTATAACATTGTAAGTAGGGATTCTCGGCAGGTGTTCGTGGATCTTGAGTAGGCTCTAAAAAATTCACGAGAATAAGTGCCTCTTGAAACTTTAAAACTTCTCAAGGATAAAACAATTAGAGGGTGTGTCCTTTAGGGTTGGGAGGGAGAATTTACTACTTTTGTTTAACTAACATAAATTATATTCATTAATATAAAACAAAGGATGCCCTGCAGAAAAAAAATACTAGGAGTATATCTGTCAGCCTATCCATCTATCCGTCAGTCTGTCTGTCCCTCTGTTCGTCTACTTTTCTTTCCATACGATGGTGTTGCTCTGTAACTATTAAGCCGTGATGAATAGAAACTTAAATTACAGAATAACAAACAAACAAAAAAGAATACCGCAAGATATGATCATGATACGATTTCTGCCGATCTATGAAGGCTTCAGCAGTTTTCATGTTCACAGAACTGTGCTTTTAAATAAGAAGAATAAATATTGGTATGTAATTTGTTTGTCTATACGGGAGCTTGTCATTTGAGTAAGTAAATAGCATTACGCAGATCAGTGAAGCCGAAAATTGGAATAGGTACGCGATTGCAAATAATATTACCTTGTTGTACCGTATACTAGGATACTAGAAGCTATAAATAATACTTCAATTTTTGGTTGTCAGAGGGCTCGCTCTGCGGTCAATGTTCGACCGTAACTGACTATGCCAAACAATTGAATACAAACTCATTCAATATACCAAGGCCTGGATACTGCTAAATTAATTAAAATGTCAAGAATCAATTGTAATAATATTATCATGTTGTCAAAATTGTTTATTTTGAAAAGAGTTCTACTAAAGAGACAGGAAAGAAGGCTTCTATTAAGAGAGAAAGGAGGCTTCTATTAAAGATGAAATTATTCAATGGTACCCTACCAGTCTTTCATAAACTGAACAGAATGCCATGTGTCATAATTATACTGCTGAGAGTGCTGAGACACAATTGGGATTTGATTTGAGCATTTGTAAGTCATCAGAATTGAGGCCTTGGTTGGCAAACGTCAACGTCAACTGTCTATCAAGGGTGCCTTCCGTGGTCTAAGATAAATTAACCGCTGAATTCAAAGGGCGTAGATACGGTCAAAGTTGCGTAAATTTAGATAGGGTTATGTCCAGCTGTGGATGACCTTTGGTCATCGATGGATAGGATAGATATGATTGTTATCTTAATCACTGTTTTACGCTTGAGTAGGTACCTATCGAAAATGTTGACATCAAGGCAGGAACAATGAAATTCGAAAAAAAATTTAAGAAGGTGATATTTCTATTTTAGCAGTATATGTCCATAGGTTACTAAATTATCCGGTCCAGTTAGTGTAATAAAATATGTTGTAGAACAACGCCTGCCCGGTCTTCTAGTTATTTCCGGGATACGATCCACAATCCTGTTGGTATTTATCAGTGATATTTCGTTTCCTCTTTCGTTAGTCCCCGAGAAATATTGCTTGGAGAATCCAAGACGATCGCCGTTTCTCCGTATAGAACATTCTTAAAGTATTTCCTTTCAAATGGGAAGGAAAAGACAGGAAAGGAAATAGTCATAACTCAGAAGAGGATCAGGAATTACATAAAAGCAAGCGACCATTACTGAGAATCGATGTTTTATAAATGCTTGTTGGTGTATTAAAAGCTGCTTTTACCAATAACTCCTTAGATTCTCTATTATATTGTTTGAAACATTAGAATAAAATCTTATTATATCAACTGTTTGCTATAGGTACTTTATCAACTGCCTTTCAACGGGGATTCCATCTGAAGTGTACGAGTATATGTGACATATTATTTGTTTTACACAATTTAACTTAGTCTGATATTGTGCGTTTTGTAATATTTCCTAAATTAAATTTACAAAAACGCAAAATTTAATTTGGTACACTTCTCTAAGTAAACTCATATCCCAAATATCTAACTCGTACTTGTATTGTTCTCAACTTTTCCCGGCATCATTCCAAACTGAACCTTTCGTATATTAAAATACAGATTATAATCCATTGTAGCAACAAAACAAGTCGACTCAATACATTGACGGTTCAGTTTCAGCGTTGAACGTTGAATATTTTATACGCCTGTCTCAGCACACACGGAATGCAAAATGCAGCGACGAGTAAGCTTTGAGAACTCCCTCTACTGTTGGTCTATCGAATCATAGTTGTGACAGGATTCAGAGAACTTACATCTTATTCTGTTTACAAGATACTCTCGCAGTTTCGAAGAAGCTACGCCTGATTAAGTACCAGTCGAATCTATATATATCTGGTAACTAAATCCGATAGCTCTCAGAGACATCTAGAACGAATTATAATTAAATGTTTGAAATAGAACAATAATGTTAATCTACAGATCATAAATTAAGATCAGAATATATCTATACAAGGTGGCTCAATTCTAGTGTCAAAGAGTAAAGTCTATTTTTCTTTACTTGTCCAAAGTGGTAAACAAACATGGCCGACTAATGTCAAACGAATAATGTCAATTATTACGCCACTACCAATAGG
>LGAG01001564.1:109963-120192 GCA_001278395.1 Lerema accius
ACTATATTGTCTTTAAAATATGTGTTAAGAATATATTTGATTCAGAAAACAAATCGATCCTAATACATTTTCGGTTTTACTTGTATTTGTGTTTTCGTATATGTAACCTAGAAGGCACTAAAAATAGATAGCGTTGTTTTATCTTATCTTAATTCCAGACATAGTGAGTTCTGATCGAATTTGACTACAGAGTGGGCACTTTAGTAGTAACAAATTCATAGAAAACAGGTTCAATAAATCTAAAAGCATAGCGTATTTTTCGTTCAATATTTCTTTATTCAAGTCTTCTACCTGCAAGTAAGAGTTCACTGTATATTTAATTCAATTTCTCGCGTAAATAAAATATTCCGAAATAACTTTTACAATGGGAATATTATGTTAGCACAGATGAGTGGCTGCCACAGATACCTAGGTTGAATATCATTTTGGAATATTGCAGGACTGCTTTTAATATTAAGTTATGAGATGCCATTTTCACTTAGTTCAATTTTGTAAATTTTATGTTATCTTTTAGACAAAATTTCGTTTTGTTTTTCTGAAATTGTTTATGACTTCAAAATTGAAGCAGTCCAATGCCCTTTCGCTCATTATCTATGATGTTTTTACTTTCTTTTTAATACAGATATTTAGATAAATTATGATTAATTTAACTTAATAATGTAAGTACCTTTTAATTGTGTTGCTTGTGAATGAGATTTTGACTATTAAGTAGTTCCTTAATATTTTTTACAACTTGTAGACATGTGAAGATTTTGGCTTGATTTAGGCTGTAGAATGTGCCTAAGATATGTTCATACATACATACATACATACGCTCAACATAAAGGCCAAAAGTAAAAAAAAACATTTTAGAAGTTCTTTGAGAAAAGAACATTTGAAGTAGAACGAAAACGAAAAAAAATGGGCATAGTGTACTTGTACGTTCGTCTAAGCTTAGATTCCTTAGATATCCGTCGTTCTCCTTTATAAATGGTCACCCTACTCAACATCTGGGCTCTGTCGGACTGCCAGTGCGGAAATTATGTTCTATACTGAGACTTAAGGCTTATATTAAAAATTGTTTCCACATTTTCGCTTATAATATTAGGTACATATTAAATTTTGTTACTACGAATATTTTAATTTTATATCTACTACCTATCCTCGCTTCGCTTCGGTGAACTTTTGTTTTAATAGGCTTACTACGAGCATTGCTAATCATTTATTTCAGGCGTTTTATAATGATCACATTTTAACAATTTAATATTTTTTATATTAAAATGAAAGGAATTAATTATGTGTCACAAGTGGGTATTTAGGATTTAGGAATAATAATAATAATGATATTAAAATAACAGATAACTCACGTACCTATACTTATTGAAGTAAAAAATATTTTAATTTGTGTTCCTTTTTCTTACAAAAATGTTAAATGTCAGAAGATTTAGGACATTGTATCCTACTAATATCCTACTAATATTATAAATGTGAAAGTTTGTAAAGATGTTTGGATGTTTGGATATTTGGATGTTTGTCCCTCCTTCACGGTCTAATCGTTGAACGGATTAAGCTGAAACTTGGTACACAGATAGGTTGCATCCAGGAATAGGACATAGGATACATTTTATCCCGATTATAGGTTCCCTTGGGATAAAATCAAAATTTTATTTATAGACTTTTCCGCGGGCAGAGCCGCGGGCATCGTCTAGTTGTTGTATAAATTGAAACGATATTAATTTATAGACGGAATATTCTAGCACTACATACTATAGAGTTCAAACTGGATAGTAGAGAGGTCAAAGACCTTTAAAAGGATTTAGTTAGGACTTAGTGCTTTAACCTAGCCTATAGTTCATTAGGGTCCAACATGAACCGGTGAGGTAAGTTCTAAGATCCTCTTACAACTCAATTTACTGAACAAATCCTTGTAACCAAACCCAAGTACGATTTACACAAAAGTTTTTCAATTAAATTGCGAGATTGGTACAAAATAAACAAGAATAAACTTCAAGGAATCATTTTCAAACTTTTTGTTGAACACTAACAAGGCGTTCTCGTATTTCCTGGAGTTATTTGAAAGTGTTGATTTGCATTTCTTATTCACGGAAACGTAGATAACAATAAACTTTATTTTTGATGTGGTATTTTTTAGTTTTAACCAGACACAAACGTAACATTGTTGTAACAACTTAGTTAATTATTTTAAACTCATAATTTTTATTGCTGTTTCACTGGGAATTGAAACCAGGACCTTCTGTTTAAGCGCCAGTCGGCCATACTAACCCTTGTGCCATACGGGTCATTTGAAGGTCGCCTATTATTGCTATCAAGATTCGTAATATGAGAAGTTTTTAACCGTCTCCGTCGTAAGGAAGCTAATGTTTTTTATGTCTATTTTTCTGGCACGTTCTAGAGCCTAAATAGCTTGACAGATTTCAACACGAAATCAACCAAAGTTCTTCTGTACACTAGTCTTCACTCAACTTCGAATGACTTCTATACTTTGTATAAACCACGAGGCAGCATGAACTTTCGTTAGATACTTTATTCCCAAGATATCTTGGCTCATGTCTGGGATATTCAGAGATGAAAGCATATTCCCATCTCACGGGAATTCTCGCTTCATTGAGCTAGAAGGACATGCTTCAACTTTACGTCACTGAAAACCGTGCATCTGAATTTTAATTAAAAAGAAAGGGCGAACATCGGAACATCAAACTTCATTTTCTGATGTACCTACCTACCATATGTTGGTGTGGGCGCTAACATTCGGAATTTTTCAGATTCTTCGATGTAAAAAGAGCCAGGAGTAAGTTGTACCGACGCAAAGGTTTCCATAACAATTAAAGACAGTCTAAAAAGTCTTTTTCGTTTAAGGAAACCTTTGCGTCGGCACAACTTACCCCTGGCTGTTTCTACACTACGTTCCCCTACTGACAGTGTAAATTCCGAATCTGAAAAATTCCGGACGTCTGCGCCAGATTTTTAGAATTCTGAATTTCTGATTCCTGATGCGAATTCCGGACGCTTGCGCTTACCACCACTCTGAAAAGTCATCATCGTTGTCGCTTAGGTAAGTGATAATTGTCGCCGTTTTTACGCGGAATAACGATCTAGCGCATACATGGTATATTTAATTTAGAAAATAAGTTAAGACTCATACAGTATCAGTTCTCCTCACATAGGTGTTGTCCTATATGATCTCTAGATGGCGCTGAGAATAGTTTCCTCTAATAATAAAATAGATGGCGCTACGTATTCCATTACTGATACTATCAACGAAAATCAAATCATTGTCAGTGATGGTCAAATTTTGACCACAGAACGGGTTAGAAAATCGACAAAAATATCAAAAGCTAGTATTTATCAGCACCGGAACGAAAACTATTCCAACAGCTGCGGAATATAGGGAATTCTCGCTTCAGTGGGCTAGAAGGACTCGTATCGAATTTGCGAATCGATGTAAACCATCCAACTCGGTTTTAATTAAAGCTGATGGATATTGAACTCTTTATTGACCTAGGCTCGGAATTTGTAAAGAACTTCTAGAGCTTTTCAATTCGTTTTTGTATACTTTTAAAACTGTTGACTTTAATCCGCATATGTAGAGAGTAGACGTATGTAGCCTTACAAAGATGAGGTTCTGATGTCAAGCGATTTTTGACTTTATTACATGAAAATAATATTGAGTTTCCAACGATGAGAAATGTACACTGATTTACAATTCTATACACAGTAATTAAGACTGCAGATAATTAAATTAGAATTTGACGTAACTTGACTGTAACAAAATATCATTGATAAAATAGGTAAGTGATTATATCTTCAAAATAATCAGAAAAGGAGTTAAGGGAAATGAATCTTATCTCAACTGAACAGAATTTAATTTTGTAGTATCGATGCTAAAACATAGTTCGTTTTAATATAGCACATCATTAAATGTTATAATTCTGTTGGTAATTTTGTTAATGTAAACAGGACGGAAAACTCGACGAATTAGGTTAATAGACGATTAGTTAGTTATTAATATCCATTTAAACGAACGAAGATAATTTGATTTTGAAATATAACAAGTTTCTCTTGGTATTTTTACGCGTATTTTTAGCATAATCATTGCGTATGATTACGTACATGTACTGCCGTTATAAACCCCTAAAAATATAAAATAGGATAGTACCCACACTACCATAAGTTTGATATTTATATAGACACACAGGTAACAGAAAGTTGACATTGACTTTGACATTTACCAGTGAGGGAAATGTCACGGAAAACGAACAATCTATAGTCCTAGATTGACATAATGAATTACGATGTTTTATCAACCAAAGACTGGGTTTCTAGTAAGTACTCGTATTATACTAGAGCAGGAACTTAATGCTTTTTTAGTTGAAGTTGTCGGAATCTGGGAATTTTCCAGACGTTTGCGAGCTGCTCTAATGAGATGTTCTATGGGAATTTAATCTCTGCAAACGAACCGTTTGGTGGAGATGAAACTGTATTTTTAAATTTTATCATACCGGCTGCCGGACGATTCGCCAGCGTATTATAAAGTTGGGAACGTGAGCGGAGTGGCTTTGAATAATTCATAATCCACATCTTCAGCTTCCCACATTCGCCGTAGCGACCACAGAGGGCGCTAAGTCCGCATTTGCATAATTCAACCAGAGACCGACTTCACCTGGTCGCTTGTCAAAAGCTGGGAAATTGCATTCAAGACTGGCTGGGATCAGAGAGTCATTACAAAATCTATGTTTCACGACTGACCCGTATCGTCTTCGAAACTTTACAAAGAGCATAAAACACGCAACTTAAAACTTACTAGGTGGATACCTAATGGATGATAAGTAAACGAAAGGTGTAGAAGCTATGCCCTGTATCCTCCATTTTAGGTTTATTTTCTGTACTTCTTACTATTGGTACACAATTTGTACCGTAAAAAGCATAATGATCAATCATGCATCCCAAAATTCCCAAAATTAATAGATGATTCCTGAAATACATTTTAATCGTAAGTAATTATTCTGTTCTAGGTACACGCCATTTGAAACACAAAGCAACTTGGATGATGGATCAAAAAGAGGTGAGTGTTTCTTTAGTCAGGAACAATTCTAATATCGGAATGGTGGGACTAATTATTTTATTAGTGATCAAACGATAGCATATATTATTGCACTTTTGGTTAAAAATTCCGGGGTAAACAATTGGCGACAAAATAAATTACTCTCTATTTTGTACCTCGATGTTAAATACATTAAAGGTGCGTACAGACTATATAACAAAACATGTTATATAACGTGTTTTATAAAATGTGGACGATATGTGTGTTTATTTTAATGTTATGTTTCGTTGTGATACAACAATGTTAGATAATGTGGACGTGTTATATAACAGAAGTTATAAAGCATGTTACATAATCTGTACACACCCTAAGATATTTACTAATATAATTATAATAATAATCAGTTGGCTTGAAAGCTCAGTTGTTGATTAAATAAATAAAAATCAGTTCCTAAATCAACATGGACGTAAACAAACTATAAAAAATTTACTCCCATTTTATTTTATTGGCTAAAAGGGAAATAATTTCGTTTATACATGCGGCTTCTGATTAATTAAACTGGGAAACGTTAAAAGTTGGCGTAGCCTTGTTTCTGTTGCGTGGGAAGCTGTAGAAGTTACCGTTAATTAATTAAAGTTATTCGGGCGAATGTACGGTTTGATGTGTTAAGGTTTTATATTAGACTATTATCGTTTCTGTCTAAAGTTTTACAACTAAATGTACATATATACTCGTGTATATACTTGAACGTTTGTCTACTGAACGGGAGTTCCTGAGTACAAAACCCACGGCACAAACCTTCAATTAAAAAGGGTATATTCTGAATCAGGATCACTGAAGCGAATTCGAGACGCTTGCGGCCAGCTTTATATGACTTAATAGTTAAAAAGACCTGGCAACGCCGTTGCAGCAACCAAAAAAGAGGGCGCCGAAGAAATTGACATACATACATACATGAATAAACATATATCTGCTTAAAAAATATTACTCTCCTCTTAGCAGTGTAGTAAAAAGAAAAAAGTATTCAAAAGATAAACCTTTGTTTTATACGAAGTGTGTCTATAATAAATGCCTCGTCAACGCAAATAAATGCCACCGCGTTACTATCGCGAGGAACACTTTAATTTGTTAGAGTGGTACATTTGTGAGGCTAACGGATGTCGATTCCGGGACAGATGGGATCCCGACCCACTAGAACTGTTGGGAATAAACGGATCTTTGGGATTTCTCCCAAAGTAATTCCCTGGGAATTTATTCGTAAATTGAATTTGTAATAGAGCCGTGCGGTATCGGTCGACCCAAATACGAGTTTTGTTTAGTGTAAGTGCTTTATAAATAGATTAAATAAATGGGATTTAACAAAAGTGTGGGAATAACAACATATAGAGGGACAATTCTTAGGGACTTAACTTTGATTAGCTGAGATAAGTGGCTATGAATTTTTTTTTTAAAGAATATTTCTGGATGTGCACCAGCCGGTTACTGCCATGACTACATACAATTTCTTTTCCTAATACGTCAGAATAATGTAACAATATCTCAATTAGTACGGTATACGAGTAGAATACTAATCCCAATCCCATGCCGGCAGACCAGGGTGTCGTAATAGGTGACAGAATCTAGCTCCCTGGGAGACTCACGTAGGATTTATTATTATTAATTTGTTATTAATATTATTACTGGTACATTTTTGTTTATACGAAGTATCAACTCATCTTTTAAAAACAATTTCGAGTGCGACAATTACTAAAGGTTGTTAACGAGGTTACACTTACAAATATGTTTACTTCAGTTTATAAAACACATTACAATAAGATGATTAATGTAATTTTAATAAAAACGTACTTTTGTGTGTTGTTAAGAAATTAATATAAAGGTAGAAATAAGAATAAAGCTCGGTGTGCCACCCGCCTAATAGCTGTGATATAAAGCCTGCCATACACGAGGTGTCAGCGTCAGATTATTTATCGCCATTGTTTATTTACCGCTGCATAGAGAGCGCTCATGTCAAGTGCCCGCTTGCGCTAAGAGGCCGTTCATCATTAATACGTTATCGGTTTAGTGAATTAGCAAGCAAATTCGAAACGAATTTCAATTTGGTTTTACGACGGTTTTCTTGTGTTTTTACCCGACTACGGCGAAGCCAAAAGGAGGGTTGTGATTTTGATCGGTATGTATGTATGTATGTGTGTATGTATGTTCATCTGTTCCCTCCTAACTTCTAAACTACTGGTCATAATTAAATGTTTATTTATTAAAATATAATACGATATAGTTATTGTCTTTAAGGATTAATTTTTTCTTTTAAAAAGTTTCCGAAGACTTTATTGCAGCTCTTTTCGTCGCTATTGTAATATAAAATTAAAAATAAATTACTAGAAAAATTTATATGCATCCAACTGCATCAGAAAGAGGGTAATGTTTTACGAGCGTATGTATGTATGTGTGTCCATTTCCTTGAGACACTTTACATCCCAAACTGCTTGACGGGTTATAATTTACTAGCAATCGCCCGCGGCTCTAACCGCGTAATTTTGAAGTTTTTGCAATATTTTTTATTATTGCTCCTCTCCTATTCATCTTAGCGTAATATTATATAACCTATAGCCTTCCTCGATAAATGGACTATCTTACAATAAAATAATTTTTCAAATCGGTCCAGTAGCTCCTGAGATTAGCGCGTTGAAACAAACAAACTTTTCTGCTTTATATTATTAGTACCTATAGATTTAACAGATCTATAATCTAATAAGTAAAAACTGTTAAAGTTAATTTCATTATTTTTTTTAGCCTGTGCAGTAGTAGGTATGGCGTTACAGCCGGTTTTCACGCGGTGTCAAAACCAGATTGTTTGTTTATCGCTTTTTATGTCGTCGCATAGAGGGCGCTTGTGTACTGTCACGCATGGACTCTTGAAAATAGTTTTTACGTTCATATAACAAAGTGCTGACGATGACAAGTGTTAAAACAATATTGATTTTACGTTATTTTAAACGTTTGAAATACAGTGTAAAATAAATTCACTTATATAAGTACCTACGCTTGAAAGACATTACCCTATTTCTGGGGGATTCGGTTAAAAATTACTATAACCATACCATAAGTCATAAAGTAGCTACCAAAGTTAACTACCTAATTTATAATGAAAGTGATTAGTTCAAACGCAACCAATTATACAACATATTAATATGTATAACTTCATTATACCACACTTGTCAATCACTATAATTGGAGCTACTCGTATATACTCTGATAGATAATGGTTTGTGTACAACGTTGTGTTTCTAGTAGAGTAGTTACTTTGTCTACGAAATAGATGGATATTCTTACTTTGGTTCGTAAAGGATGAATGCTATCTCGTTAATAGTTAAAAGTATTGTATTTATAACACGTGATTCCTTTTCAGATTTTAAAGTTAAAAGTGAAAGTAAAGCATTACTTAAAAGTACTGAAAAGAGCACTTTTCAGTGATGTAAAAAATTGCACCTAAAACTCTGTTTTAAACTAGTAATCATTAAAAGAAAAACAACAAACCCTACTGGTGAAAAATTAGGGAGGTATTTTGAAAAAGTATTATGCTTATGTCACTCACACAATCGAGGCGAATCCCATGATACCCCATAAGTTTAAATCCGTCTTACTGTTTAGGATCTAAAGTGAGCCAAAGAAATAAACATAAATGTCCTTTTTTTTTACTTGTCTTGTTTAGCACGCAATTTAACGAAAACCTTGTTACGGATATATTATGATCTTTTTATTCACAATGCTTCAATATTCACAAAAACTACTTTCAAAATTAATTTGTTTTAAATAAGACAAGTTAAAAAACGGTACATACATACATACATAGTTCTTACTCAGTTAAGTAAAAAGAGTATAGCAAAGAGGTAGACCTCAAAGACCGACTGTCTAAAAATAATTTATCAGACATGTGGGAAAATTTCGAACAAAATAAATCTACTCTTCGGTTAGGCGACAGCGTGTGGAGATGACCGTAGGATAAATAAATTGCTGTCCCTTGGGCAATTTAGGCGTTTGGCAAATGCGTTATGACTATCCATTACGTCGTGTATGCGTGGCTTAAGGCTCGGTGCATATCATTTCTAATTTAGCGGGATTTTGCACATTTTAATATGTTTTGTGTATATATTTTAAACATTTTGATTTATCGTAGTCACGATTAAACTGAATGGTTAAGGAAACCATGGCTAAGGAAACTGGGTAGACATGTCAATGAACCTAGACATCCATGCGCGGTATACGGACGTTTGAACTATGTAGCCATTACTAAAATATTATTATAAATATCAAAATCGATATCAACGTGGATATTTTCATTATTTCTGTTCTAAACAAAATCTATAATACTTCTATAAACGTACACGAATCTTCAAAACCTCTAAAGCTGTAAAAGCTAAATTATTCTAGTATCTATTTATTACATTTTTCAACAATATCAATATGAACATACACAAACATCCATCCTGAACACTAAGTAAGATTATTAATATTTATCATCATTTTCCAACAATATAATATCAATATCAATATCAACATTTTTCAACAACATAATATCAATATCAATATGGACACACAAACCCGTATCCTGAACGGTTGGCGTCAGTAACTGGGTTTCACTGTCATTGGCTGGAGGTGTCCATTCGATCGCAAATTGCAATCCGTCCCGCTATAATTATATTGCCGACAGATTGCGTTCTGATGTGATGGGAATAAGCTCTAACACAGCCTCGGCGATGTACGATAAGAGACAATTAGTTATTAGTAAACGATGAACACCCAAGTGCTAAAAAAAATATTTAAAAGTTATATATTTATTAACCTATGACACTTCTACAATGGAGACGAATTCGATATACAAACATACGACATAATTATGTTGTAATACATCAAGATGTTTGGGCTCCAGAATATGCTACCAAAATTAGGTATAGCTGTGTCATGGACACGGCTGTGTATTGTACGTGAATACGTTTATAATATGTTGCAGTTATTTTAATGTAAATAAAATATTTTTATTAATTTAATTTTGAATGTAGACAATAGATTCGTAACTAAAACGCTAAAATGTGTCCCACGATTATTAGATTTTTATATTCACCTCAAAAAGGACATATTGAATAAAAAAAAAGTTAAAAAACTAAAACCCGACTACGAAAAAAACACGCTC
>LGAG01001568.1:9493-24656 GCA_001278395.1 Lerema accius
CAATGGTGAACTTACGTGTTTATTATTGAAGTATTCAACGAAGTTGGATTGGTCCGGAAATATTTTATAAACTATGTGCACACTAACCCCAATTGAGACGCATAAAAACAAAGCTAGTTCACAAATCACCGAACGCTCACTCGTTTCGGCCCGCAGGCGCTTCACCATTTCCTGAAAATAATAGGTAAGTAAGTGTACTTTTTGTTGACAGCAATTGCGCTGGAAATCAATGTTCCTATTTTCAAAGCGAAGCAGTTGTCATTTGCTACTACACCTCTGACAGCAGATTTCCGAAAGTGTAACTACCTTACAAACGTTATTAAAGCAATATAAATAATTGTATCATCATTATTACTATTTTTTATTATCATCATTATTAAATTTTGCTCCAACAAAATGTCTCCCTTAATAATTTCAAAAATAATGCTTTAGATTTAGATAAAACTACTCACCATAAATATGTATTTTCGTGAAAAAATATTGCTCGTACTGTTGCTAAAAGATATTAAGGATTCTTTTGCCTGTAAAATAATATTAAATTATATTAATTAATAACACAGTTTCAACAGTGTCGATGTAAGTGGAAAAAAATCCATAAAAACTAAAATTATTGCGTGACTAGTTAACCCGGCATACTTCGTACCGCTTCAGAATCAATAAAAAAATATACGTTTTTCATATTTACTTAACCTTTTAACCATATTTAATTTACCTTTTAAACTTTCCCTGGATTTCCAAAAATAATTGAATTTTTTATATACATAAGAAGAAAGAAGATAATTACCTACTTACTTTAAGTGTTGTAATAACATTAGAGCAAATTTTGGACGACCTATCCAACTACAACCTAAGCCATGTAATAGAAAAAACATCTTGAGTGCATGTCAAACCACGAGCGATGTAGTGTTCCATGGTTCCTTAATTACTAGTTAACTTGCTAAGCCTTACCCCGCTTTGGAAATCCTTTAAAATCTATTATGAATAAATTCAGATTAAGAATAAGTCAAAGGTCTCTGAGCTAGGTTCAAGATGGATGAACAAGCTAACGGATATGACGAAACCAAGTTTCTGAGTTTACTTTCTAACCCTAAAGAGATTAAAACGTGTTTTATTAAAACAAGTTTTTACTTACTCTTTTCTTATCAAGCCATCTTTTTAGTTCTTCTAAGGGCACATTTTCCATGACGTAGGATTCTAGAACGTCTTTATTACGATCTAGATAATCAAAGACTTCTGAAGTTAAACGTGAAATATTTGTTTATTAACTAAAATTCAGTTACTTTTATATTGTATTATTATTTAAACTTAATGTCAAGCTAAACTTACTGCGTTTAGTATCCATCTCGGGTGGCAATATTCGAAAACCATCCTGAAAGCAATGATAATAACTATTAAGGATGGCTACCGACGGGCAGGCCGCTTATTCAGGTGAGTAAACTAGTAGTTAAGATTTCTGTTTTGTTATTCGGGCCAACGAAACTTAATAATGTGTGTGCAAAAATACATCTAATACGATTAGCTACTAGACACATTTACTAAAAGAGAAGCGCAATTCATTCTAAAAGCAAGTAAAATATAGTCAACATTTGTACAGTGGAAAACTACGAAGGCGTTCATTATTGATTGCTTTCAACCCAGAATTCATCGAGTAATTACTAATTACTTAACTACTGCTACTACTACCCAATATGAGTTAGCTTAATAACTTTACTGTGCAAATATTTATTAGGCGTTGGTTATTTATGGTCGAATGACGATCATACTGCCTGAAGGTTATAGTGAAACTTTTGGTCATGCTGTCTTTTTTTAATATTTACTTTTTTAAACGCAATATAATATAGTACCAATCATATAAGTACCTACACAAGAAAAATCAAGCTTAACTTAGTTTTTTTTATCAGTTTAGAACGGTCCCACACTTTCATACTTGCTTACCTAATCTAGTAAATCAATGTACAGACTAACACCACCGAAATTGGTGAGTGTCGACAAGTCAACATACACCGGTAAATATTAGCACTCACTAACATCCTCATTTCCAATAACATAATTTTACGCTGTGTCCCTAGTTGGCAAACTGTTAGCACCCGAGTTTCCCGTGTATCGGTTTATTACACCCTTATGCAAATATATATTTGAAATGGAGTGTTCACAGTTTGCTAGTTTTGTGCTCAATTAATCCAGTTTGCAGCGGTACGTACGCCGACTGTCTCAGTGGCCAGCTTATAGCAAAAACGAAAATTGATCTGAGTTTGCAGCTAACTCGAATTTCAGTTCGCCACTTGCAGCTCACTCAGTCGGTCGCTAACAGTTTGCCTACTAGGTACCCAGCCTTAATCTTCTTATTATATAAAAAAATGTGAGAAATTTTACATTGATCTACTATGGTTTCGAAGCACAGTTACACCCGGCAGGTGTTGCTGCTGTAGAGATACTTTAAGGGACCAGCCAAACTATTAGAATTATTGAAACGCTGCCATAGCAAAAGTTGTCCCATAATTATGAGCATTCACAAGTAGTAAGTACCTAAAGGTACATGAAAATTGACGCTTAGAATGAGTACCTGTTGTGTAAAACTAAAGGATGAACCAAACTATGAGAAAAAAAGTGGCGGAATTACATCTGTCCGGTCATATTGTATTCTTTAAAATTGCTCACCTCAGTTTTTCTAGAAGTTCTCACCTCAGTTTCCTTTCTAGAAGTTTTCACCTCAGTTTTTTGTTTTGGTCGATCCTGTAGTGCATCGGAAGGCTTTTTCGGCGGCGGAAGGCGGCTCAAACACCTACGCTCTCCTGACATTGTTTTTCTACCTACGACAGAGAAAAAATAAAAAAAATTCAAACAACTGAAGTTTTGTCGTTACATATTAATATTACCTACACAAATATATTTTAAACATTACTCAAACACTTCACAAATTTCAATAAATCTATGCTTCTGCATTGGACTGAACTTATTGGTAACATTATTATACATACTTATATTGTAGAATGATAGATATATGATTCACAACCAAGCGATTGTAGACCTGACATAAGAATAAGCGTAAAACCTACCTACTGGCGACCGGATGTTACATTAATAGTTAATTATGAACGGAATAGTTTAATTTGTCGAGTTGCCGATTTTGACATGAGTAGCACTTTCATGATCAACACTGTCATAGATAATACATCGAAATAAAATGTATCCTATGAATGATTCCTGGATGCGCATTATTTGCGTGCTAGGTTTCAGCTTAATCAACGTTTAGAGTGTGAAGGAATTACAAACATGCAATCATCTTCCCAGACTTTCACATTTATAATATTAGTAGGATAAAAGTAGGTAAGAGATATAAAAATATATACGTATGTTATAATCCATCTGCATCCTCTCCATCTTCAGGCTCCAGACATTATTTAATAACTTAGGCCATTTTAAATACAATTGTGTCGTTTAGTTACAGTCCTATGGCAACCTTACGTCTCCATCAAACTTAAGATTTGTATTGTCATCCAATTTACGTATGCACGCACGCAAGATTTGAATACAAATAAAGAAAACCGACACTTTGGACAGCTTAATAAACGTTTTGTGAACACAGAAAGTATTTAAAGTACATTAATACAAAACAAATGTAACCGAGTTTTGCAACCATGTTTGCGGGTAGGTAAAAATAAAAAATCGAGAAGGTATCATCTAAGCTGAAGACTCAAAGTACAGGTTATGTTATTGCGTGTAATCCCTTCTCCAACCCTTGCTAAAAATGGTGCATATTTCCCTTAATTGAGTTGAAAGAATATTTGTCATAGTTATTAGCTATAATACAAAAATCGTAAAGATTCCATCTCGATGTTTTCATAAACACAAGTGTATATTTCAAATACACTTCTTGTTTCCAAATAATAAGTTCTTTTCGATAATTAAACAGGTATATTGAGCCTTTGTAATTATTTCTTATGACTTAAGTTATAATACCATAATACGTGATTTATTAATTGGCACTTTATTTATTAATACGATATTGTTGCTATATACCTATAAATAAAGAATCGGCTACGCAACAATTTCTGGCTACGAAAACAATGTGTAATAAACAATTTAAAGACAACCAAACAGAAGCGAAAATACATACCTTCAAATGGTATTCACGACGTGTCCGCTCCGTTGGGTGTCCTAAAAACAATAAGCACTTTGCGACCGTTCAAAATGGTAAGCCAATGCTCAATCAATGTTGAAACCACAGACATAATATTACTTTGTCACGTTTATTTTTGTCTATGTATCAATTTATTATAAGGAGTCGCCTAACAGATTGCATATTTTGTTTACACCTAGTTTATACATCTATCATTGTTATTATGCAAAAATAAATTATCATAGATACCAATGTATGTTGTACAAAATGAGGCAGACATTATGTTATAATCGCGTTTAGCGTGAAGACACTATTAGAGCCCAATTGGGGTTTTTTTTTCCGTACAGTACGAACTAAAAGGCAAATAAATATCGTAAAGACGATAAGGGCGTGTGCAACGTTACGCAAAACACTTTTTAAGTTAAATTAACTTATTTTATTAATTAAAAAAATAAATAATTAATATAATAATAATTAACAACAAATAGATATGGAAACAAGGAAGCAAAAAACGGGTTAGTTCCGGCAGGAAATCAAGTAAAATTTAGTATGAAAACTAAGACTACTGACTCGATTTAAATAAAACTTAGCATAGGCATAGGTATTTGTAGGTATTAAGGCGGGAATGACTAAAGCATACTATAATATATATACTTATATAACTTATTCCTAAATATCCTTTCTCGCGGGATAACAGATTAATCTTAGTATGGAGTCTCCGAAATCACTGGATCTATTAAGATGAAAATTTGCATGTTTGTAGCTTATATGAGGTTCTTAATCTAAAATACTATTTAAGGGGCAAACATAATTTCATATTCCCATAGGATAGCAGGTAAAAGGTCCTACGAAGCGAAGCTAGGACGGGCCCAATAATATTTTGTATTTCGAACAATACATCCACGAGCTTTACAGTAGTCTGTGGCGCGAGGGAATTATGAAGGAATAAGTAAAATTTGTTATGAAACTTAGGAATAGATAATAAATTAACATAAATTAACGTTAGTTTATTAGTTAGTTAGTTAAAGTATAGTATCGATACATTTTGATTTTAATCATAATCTTCCTGACCTGATTCTAACAATGATTATTATCATCAAATTGTTCTTTTTCCTAGATCTTTGTTGGTAACATTGACACAGTATCATCTTGCTCGTCACTTTTTGAAATGTAATTATCAGACCATAACTTTATTTTGTTTTTCGTGAAGCATTATTGAAACTTTAGCACATATTATTTGAAACTCACAAGCAGAGCTCACAAGTAATCTTGTCTGACATTCACACGAAATAATAAATCGAAATACATCGATAAGGTGAAAGTGATTTTGAACGACACCGTCAAAATGACAACCCTTATTATATAAGTTACTCTATGACACTATGTTGATTGATACAAGTAAAAAAAGCTTGAAAGAGCTATACCTACAACTAATTCTATAGCCTGTACCGCAACAATTTTCTAAAAACTGAAGTAATGACAAAATTCTGTCATCCGTCAAACTCTTAAAATGGTCTACTTTCATGAAAATGAATTATGAAAAGCCTCCGGGTTTTCTGCTCACTATGCGTTTGGACATACAATGGTGGGTTACCAACAAAACGATACAATGACAGCTAACCAGAAGTTAATAGCAGGTTGCGTATCTGGTGTAACTACTAGGTTTATAACACAACCCTTTGACGTCATAAAGATAAGAACGCAGTTGTCGAGAAAACTCATGGGAAAAGAAGATAAAACTACCTTACAAACTACTCGGAAAATTTTAAGAGAAGAGGGTATTACTGCTTTTTGGCAAGGTCACAATATTGGTCAGGTGAGAGCTATAAATATTTCAACTTATTTTTTTAATTGACATCAAATTACTGTACCTTGTTTAATACAGCTGCCGAAAGTATGTATCCACGTTATTATGCTATTTAATTAATCATTAGAAAAATATGACCATATCCTGTCGTCGGAACTGTTTAACCCGCCTTTTAGTTACTTACTATCTCCCAGCTTATAGGGTTTAGAATCAATCGAATTGAGTTAATTATTTATGTTTATGTTTTTACGTTAACTTTTAATGACTATTCTGATACAAAAAGGCCAAATTGTTAGCTGCGTGGCGTTAATGCTTAGGTAAGTAACCTCGTGATACGAGTACCTACATGGGTTGTAGTACTTCAGTATCTGGTAGTTAAGGAATAGAATTAAAAACATGATAAAAATATATTTTTAAACACTTCGCTAGGTCCTATTCAACTATCCATCCTTCAGTTATAGCCAGATGGTACTCGTAACAAAAAAATAGTTTGATTCATTTTAAATTAAAGATTCAACCATTAGTAACAGATATAAGATAAGGTGGGGAAAGACTAACACACGGGGCAAGACTAACACTGTCTATTATCTCGATACGTATAGCTTAAATACGAAATTCTTCCAGTCTGTAAGATAGAACAAACGTAAATGTTCTCGGCTAAAACACACACATGTCGTTTCTTCAAGTGCATATCGAGATAATAGGTAGTGTTAGTCTTGCCCCGTGTGTTTGTCTTACCCCACCTTACCTTATATTGTTATTTATTTCTCGTTGGAGAAATATCCACACATGCTATTTCGAATGTGTAGCAAATTTTTGCTCAAACTAGCTTATTTACCTGCTATTTCTTATAATTAAGGCGTTTTGGCAATTCCAATGAGTCTATTTACTTTTTTTTTACCTAAGACTATTTGTGGAAACGACGAAAAAATTGATTAATTGCTGTGTCAGATAGCCAATTAAAAAGTAAGGATATTCGACTTCGCCTTCGGTCACTTGGTATTATCATGGTCTGATGACAACGACATTGTTTCAGGTTCATTCTGTAGTTGCTATTAGTAGCCAGTTCTACGTCTACGAGGTATGCACGAAATATGTGTACAGTAATTATTTCACAAATGACAAATACAGTAACACATACAAGTAAGTACTATTAGACTTCTACCAAACGACAGATGTATCAGTGAAGTATATGAATAAATTAGAACTGATAAAACATAATAATATTTTACATAATGAAAACCATAATTTATTTTATTCTCTTTCCTTTTGCAGACAAACTCTCATATTTTTATGTGGCATTTTTGCTGGATGCTGCAGTGCCACCCTCACGATTCCCTTGGAAGTAATTAGAACACGCCAGATGCTCATTAAAGACCAATACAAGGGACTGTTTAATGGTGCCAAAGCAGTGTATAAAACTGGTGGATTGATCGCTTTCTACGAAGGGTGGATCGCTGGAATGTTGCAAGTGATATGTTTGACTTTCTTACATTTGTTTTTCTGTATGTAATAAAATTCATCAGACACCATCACAAAAAATAACATAGATTCCCTATTTATCAACTGGCTGATAACTAAGTCTAAGGTCGCACTAGGCAGAAAGCTGCGATAGTCTGACGAATATTATAACGTTGTATGGGAGCCTGCACATAGGTACATTATTATACTCATGTATATTATACCCAGCCACGTTCTCCTGACTGCGGCAGTCATTACAATGCGCCTGTTGCACGCAGTCAGAGGGTGTGTTGGTAAATGTATGGCTACCATCAGTCTCTACACACTGACTTTAGCAGCCAGACTTATTTTGTATGGAGAAGAAATTTTTCATGGAAACTGAACCACAAATAGCCGTTGATTGGCTGCTATAACTTGACTGCTAAAATATTTCGACAAACTACACACTGTAGTATAAAATATGTTAACAATATCAAATTATTGTAATGAACCTCATATTCTTAACCGTAATATCACATGTGTTGTTAACTTTACAATAATTAGGTTTCCCTTTCAACTTACAACATATTTAATATTATTTTATCCAAACTAGCATTTTTAAGCTAGTAGAACTTAGTAACCTCTCAAGAGCTCTGCCAACGTTTACTTACTTATAAACTTTTCACGGGGGAAAACGTACAAAGTCCTTGATACTCACGTTGATCTTGGCTGTAGCACTTTGTATATAACCTTTATACTTAATCTAGTAGTTTCTTTTCTTTAGGTAACTTTTTGCTTATAAGATAATCTATGAACTTCCTGAACAACTTTTCAAGTACCTTAGTCATCTACGTTAGTTAGCAACTATGTATATCCATAAAACATCCATAGCTATTTGTGTTTGTTTCGCTTCCAGAGATATATCCCAAAAAAGTTGGAAAATAATCAGCCTTTCTTAAGTTTCCAATTATCTCAATTTCATCGGAGTTATATTGCTTAATATTTTTCACCAGGCGTTTAAACAAAAACAAATTAGAGAAATATCGGGTTAAAATCTATTACTTACTTTCCCTTAAATTCAATTTATAATTGGAAAAGAAGAATGTATAGGGGGATAGCAGGGCTTAAAGCTTTCTTGAAATTAAGGGCTAAAGCACCTTGTATTTAGTCGAATATCTATTTCTATTTTCTTTGGATTCGTAGGATAATGTAAACATTTCATTGACTTGTAAATGGAAGTAAAAGTTATGTTGTATTTATGTTTGTTCAATTTGCAGTTGGGTCCGGCCATTGGTATATCATTCTCCGTGTTCAGCTTTGTTCAACCACTGGTCTTAAATTACTTGCATGAATGCAACGGTGCATGCACACATGCTAAGGCAAATCCCCCTAAACCGGAGAACATTTTAATTGCAAGTTCCATAGCGGGTTCACTTGCTGGATTCGTCTCAAAAACTGTTACATACCCATTGGAACTGGCCAAGCGACGGCTGCAAATCGGGGTAAGTGACAATAAAATGTGGTTGCGAGCAAATATTCCAAAAGTATTTGGAGAATATTCCAGAAATATCCGGAGAATATTCCAGAAATATCCGGAGAATATTCCAAAAATATCCAGAGAATATTCCAGTTGTATGTGGAATATTTGAAGACGTATCTAGAAGTATCGGGTAGTAACCCGAAAGACTCAAGACAAAATGTGTATGGAATTGTTTAAAATAATATTCCTTCAAATAATGCCGTCGATTCAATATTTTTAATATCTATAATAATAAATGTAAACGTGAACCCTTTGTATGAATAATCTAAGAACGTAACTTTACATTTAGAGTGATTCAATTTAGGTGATTTATTTAGAGTAAAAGTGCAAAAACATTTTGATTTATGAATTAAAACGCACACTATGACTTTATTTTTGATACACAGACATGTAACACACACTATGTCAAACGAAAGATGCTGTTGACGGACAGACGTGTGTGATGTGATATTTATTTACACAGAAAATGGTAGGTAGTACTCATTATTAAATAAGCCTTTCTAAAATCTGATAACAACAAATGCTTTTGCCCATTGGTATCATGTTTTAGTACGTACTAGAGGACCCCCCTCAATTCGCTTCGGTGTACCTTTTACCTATTATTTCGCGATAACAAAATCATTTCCCTAGACACAACGTATTCTAGATTAGATTCTTCATTTATGCAACAAACATGCCAAGTTGTTGCCTGAAATATCACATAGTGTACAAACGATTAAAGCAAATGACTGCTACTGTTGTGTAATTTTTTCCATATGGTTGACCACGTGATACAATGTTAGAGAACTCTTGTAAAAACTTTGGATAGAGTGAAAGGATTTAAATTAAATAAAGCTTAACTAACAACCTCTATTAAGGATTATGAATGTATTTCATCCATTGTTCTGTCAAATCAGCCGTTTTGGCGTGATGCTCTTTCAAACACACTAACAGCCACCCCCCTTCAACTTTCGTTTTTATTATCAGTATAGATAAATTTAAAAAGAAACTTACAAAACGATTTGGAGAAACAACCGAATACAATTTAGAATTCAAATAAATCCTTACGTTAACAACCGTCAATAGGGAAGTTAAAACGAATGGTCACGTAACGTGAGGAAACGATCGATCTTCGTCTTGGAGCCATTAAGTAAAGGCTGGTCTAACAATAATTTACGTCTAACTAACGCATGCTTGTCGTTACTATAAAATATATATGTTATGTGAATGTAATATAGTTACATATCTACTTTAACAGACAGTTACACAACCAAATTACTTCATAGTGAGGATTCAATAGTTATCCACTACAAGAAAATGTATCTTTATATGTGCGTCTGTCTCTCTGACTTCCGACCTTAGGCTCGACCTACTAAGTAAGCTTTAAAGGAATCCTTAAGTAATTTCCTAGTAATGATTCATAAGTACTATACATTCTACTAGATGGCGTAGTAATAAACTTATTTGGAAATTAATACAGTTACATTGCCCGTTTTAGTCAGTTCTTTAGTCACTACAAATGTATTCAATAATAGGTAGGTAATAAAATATTGAAAAGCACTTCAAAACCATTAAATGCTATAACCTTAAAAATGTTATCCTCTTTTATACATCTAAATACTTTAAAGCAAAAGCTTTCGTGGAAAAATTGCAAGAAAATCTTTAACATATGAGTAGTTCTTTCTAAAATGCATTTAATGTATTACAACGACTTAACGTATATCCAACAAATTTTGAACTCCTGAATAACGAGTTAACAACTTGTATATTCGTTAACTAAACTTGTAGATTAACCAAAATACTAATCCTATCGCTATGAATCAAGACATAATGAATTATGATTGAATTTCGCCAAAGAGCGGGTCCTCTAGTTAATAATGTAACCGTCTTCATTATAATAACACCAAGTTATTACTTAGCTTTATATTAATAATTAATTATTAAATAGCGTTGCGTGTGCAAACTGTAAACTAACAATCATCCAAGCGATGATAGTCGGAGCAAAAAAGCAAACCGAACCGTCAACATAATAGCGTGTGCGTCTTAAGTTCCACGCCTTGTAAGTGCTTCCTTTCACTTTAAATTAAAAACATCTAATGAGATATTAAACCCATCTTTATCTTTACTTTTACCATGAGTGAAGTTCAAAGTTGAAGTTGCTATGGACGCATGATTAAATAGAACCTTATTTCTCTAAAATTTGTTTTCGCGTTTGTTGCCTACAAGTGTTATATGAGTGAAATACGCGTTCTTTATGAAGTATTAGTTTGTTGATCAAACAATTTTCTTTGATCGAATTAACTCGTTTGGGGTAATCAAATAGAAACCATTATAGTTTCGCCATGTCTGCCTGTCACCACGTTTTAGTTTAGAAACTGTTAGTACCACAAATACTTTTGTATGGGAATCCGATTACATATTCATTCCGCCAGCAAAGTGATGAAGTAAATTTACTGTTATTACATACCTAGTTACTAATCAAATAGGGTTACCATTTAAGTAACTTAATTAAAATTAATTAGTAACTTAATGTAATATGTTCCAGAGCCACATGTCAGATAAAAAATTCCAAGTACCAAGTACATCGCGTGATTTAGTGAAATGCAAAAAGTTAATGGAGTGTTTGTCCCGAACCTTCCAGAAAGAAGGCTTCTGGGGGTTATACAGAGGATTGGAGGTCACAATATATAAAACACAAGTATATAGCGTCGTCGCCTTTACGACTTACGAACTTGTATGCTATTTCATCAGAGATTTGGAAAAGTGACCAAGATTTGTCTGTTTAATACTAGTGACCTACCTAAGTTAAAAGCGAGTTTGTTGTGTTTATTAATTATAATCGTTTGTAGTTACTAAAGGCGTAAACATTACACGCATTAATTTTCATTTATACTTATTACTAGTCAAATTGTTTTCTTGATCGTATATAATAAGTGCTCGTATATTTGTGTTAGACTTTGTTATTTATTACGTGCAGTAAAATGTATCAAGGAAAATTAAAAATACAGAGTAAGTAAAAATGATTTTATATTTTTTCTTTGGTCCTTAAAAATAAAACGGTAACTCAATATATACAATACTGGTAACTTTAACACTATTTAACTCGGCTGTGGATTTTCTTCAGCTGCAATCAGTCGCAATATACTTAGGTATATTCCGTTTGTACTTAGTTATACGAATCTGTAACAATGATTTAAATTAAATAAATACATTTTCATTTACTCTATTCAATAATTTACGATAGACGTTAACAAACAGAATTAAACTTTTCAAATTACGGTATTCTCTACTTTTTAGCAGACTGATCCTTTTTGAGCTACTGAGAGTTTAATAGGCATCATTAAAAGTATTGACATATTATATACTTCGCCTGTTAAATATCGTAGTATGATAGATACATGAAGGAATCGCTTTAGACTAAAAAGACAGTAATTTCTTAAAGTTTACAAAAACGTAACAAAAGAAAAAAACACCAGACACATTCAGCATGTTAAAATTCTACAATGCATTTAGGCTGTAGCATGCCAAAGAAATGGACATAGATACGCTCGAGAAATATAACCTTCCTTACGCAGTCGGGTAATACATGAAACAAAGACCACAGCAGTAGTAAAATATTATTAAAGCTTACCTTAACCTAAAATTAATTAACCCTCGATCAGTGCCAGCCATGCGACAGCGACTCGCTCTCCCAACCGTGGTGATCTTCATGGTGTTCGTGTACGGGCACAAACACCTGCTTCTCAACCTCCACTTTCTTGATGATCGGCACGGGGACGTGTTTGATCACCGGTACGGGCACATGTTGATATACAGGCACCTCCTTGATCACAGGCACCTCTTTCACCACCGGCACGTGGACGGGAACATGCACCTTCGAGACGTGGTGGTGATGGATGGTATGCACTTTGTACGGCACGTGGATGGTTACGTGTTTGCTGGAACAATAAACGACACTTTATCGAAGATCTCTGCGAAAAAAGGCACTTAAGAGAGTAGTTTTGATGGTATACTCTCAATTTGCCAATGTCTTTATATTATATAAAAACCTAAGTAACTAAGGTATCAATCTATGAGATGTAAAATATGTTGCATATTAACATCTTGTCTTCTGTTATAATGTTTAGAACGTGAATGAAACATCTATTGGAAACTATAGCATCATTATCGGCTCCAATAAACTATAGGTTAAATAGGATTGCGACTAGACTATGCCATTATGTCCAAACCATAGCCATCAATAATAATGAGATCGAGTGTGTGGAACGATCTAAGATAGGTATTTGCTCCAATGATGGATAACAATCACAAATACATTAAACAGTACATAGGTTTAACGTTAAAATACGGTTGATATATTCCAATGTTTTCACTATTGGTTTATAGACAAATTGATATATTATTCATAAGAGTTATTTAATTTTAATATTTGAATCTAATTAAAGCAATGAAGCTAAAGGCAGGGTTAATTCCCTGTAAGCAGTTTTTAACTAATTCATAAACATGCTTATAGAATGAACATGGAATTCAAAATGTTTTTATAAGTGTCCGTAATTGGTACAAACACCACATTACGCGCTTGCATCATTTTACATGAGCGCCATAGCCTATGCTTGCCAAGTAAATCTATTTCATTACATTGCCAGTGAAAGCTGATATGCAATTTAGAGGAGCAAGTCATTGTTATTGTGTAATGAGTTAGAATTTCCCCGACTTGAAACCTTCGTCACTTAATCGAGTCAAATATATGGAACAATGTATGTTGTTCCAACTTTCATACGCCTTAATTCATGACTAACGTAAATTGGTCACGTTATATGCACATAAAATATTAAATGATGTCTTATTGAGTACCTAAATAGATCGTTAGGTGATTCAGTATTAAAGTATAGTTCGTAAAAGAATAATGATTGTTACATAAAACTACGTGTACCGATAAACAAGTTTCCCAAAATTAACCCACATCAGATGTTCCACTGACATTTCAAAGTATAATATTAATCATAGTTAATTCGTAACTCTACACTTATATCGAAACTAAAGTAATCAGATAAGTCCGAACGATAAGACTTGTATAATAATAAATGCTTGCATAAGTTCGTTCGAACAACGGACGAGGCATTCAATGCTGTAACTTACCAACAGTTTAGTTTTTATACGAAACTGCATTCCAATAATACACAGATGACGGAAGTTAGGGATTTTTCAAAGAAGTTCATAATATTTTTTTCATATATGTAACTACATAACCAAGTAACTACTTACTCTAGCAGTTTCCACTCGCTGCTTAGGAAAACAACAGAATGCGATAGATTCCAAAAGTGTTAAAGAAATATGATAATGCTTTTCTGACGTCTTTTTATAGGTTTGCTTATAAAATTCTTTGGTAAGCACTACAGCCTAATTAGCTTGGTGAGTTTCATCATAAATGAGGTGTCCCCTAGTTTAGAACTACCCGCTCGCCAACTTTCAACTAAATCGGGCCAGTAGTGCAACGTGAAAAGGTGACGGTTGACACAAATACTCTGGCTATTAATTTTTAGTTTGGATTGGAACTAAGCCGTTTAATTCAATAATGCTCTACTCAGCTTAAGGACCTATCTAATATTAATTGATTTTCCTTAAAAATTGGAATAACTGAGAACTTAAATGACCATATTTTACGACAAAAAGTGTCCCAAGTGCATTAACACTCTTAAATAAACATACAAAGTAACGTAATACGCATAACATTCACGCACTTCCCGTTACGAACAAGTTTAAAATATTAATTGCATGTTGTGATGAAAGATGTAGGCTACTTTCATTAAATTGTAACCAGAAACATGACAAACCAACCGACGCGAAGTCAGAAACAAAATCAGGGCACGTGGTACAATAAGTAAAAAAGTAACAAACAAATTAATTAAAAAATTAACAACCTTTTACACTAAATTTTGTATTTAACCTCGGTTTGTCGTAAGTAAACATGGAATATTCTACATCGTCCTAATAGAAATTGGACATTTTCTGCAAATTCATTTCAAAAAAAACCCCAACAGATTTTAAATTCAGTAGTATAATAATGGCTCAATAAAAATTTTCTACTACCAGTAATAAGAAAACGTAGACTTTAAAGCTCATTTCATTCACTCTTTCCAACGTGTACTCTTGAACTTGACTATGTGTAAAAGTGTACCTAATCAAATTAGAAAAAACTAAGATCTGCAAAAACTGTTTTTTTTTTGTTATGCAGCTAAATAAATAATAATATGGTTTACGTCATCACTTTTTGTGT
>LGAG01001568.1:25415-37710 GCA_001278395.1 Lerema accius
CTTTTTCTGTCAAAGTAAATGTTTAGGTACCTACTTCCTGCTACACCAAGAATGTAAAGATTTTCTAACGTATGTGTATGTCTCGAACAAAATATAGACCATAGTTCTGCGATCTCGACCGGTATCTGCTCTGTTTGTATGTTTAGTAAATAGAGAGAACACTATTTAGACCCATAGTAATTGTGTGATGTTATTATTATTAACAACAAAATCATATATCTATACCTAATTTCTTGCTATAGAAAGTAATTTAGATATGTGAATACAAACATTATACTTCTGCTGTTATACTGCTAATAATACTGCAATACTTTGCTTGGATTCAAGTATCTGGAATAATCCACTAAATAAAACGTGACTGACTGACATAAAGCCGTTTGAAAAAGTAAAAAATATATAGAGTGGATAGAAAGGATTTGTAAACATAGGCCAAATTTTAATGAGATAAACGGGATAAAAAAAACTTTATAAGGACTCGTAATTTAAGTCAATGACGTAGCGTAAATGGTGCTAAATAATTCTGTAAGTGATATTCATGCATCGAATATTAACGAAGCATCTACTTGTGTAAGTTTTTTAATCTGTATTCTCAACTTTAATGTATTACGCAAGACGCCGGGTGGAAGCCGGCTTGCATCAATAAATAAAGCTAAGTATTGAAAGGCCTTTCACCGCTAGGATAACAGGTTCGTTACAATCAAGATGAATATTCGACATCGCAAAACTATTGGGAAGAAGTTTAAGTATTTTCTGAAATTTTGCATCGATTTTTTTAGGATGTTCACTACGTTATTGTTAGATTGTTAGATTATTAAACCAAATTATTATAGTCTTAAGGTGCATAATTTAATACTAGATATTTACACCTAAATATTCGTAATACCTCAATTATTATTAGCTATTGAATGGATCATAAAACTACATTGATTTACTACTAGGCACTATATTTTTAAGCGCGGAGGATAGATCTTACACCACTACGCTCAAGTGCGGATTGACGGTGAAATAATGAACTAAATTAAGATCTCATAGAGTACCTAACATTAATTCAATTAACACTATAAGGTCATAACCACAAAAATTGAGTTTGTCAAGATTATGCAAATTAGTCAACAGTATCTCTAAGCAAAGTAAACTTGAGATTTAATCAAATGTAAACTTTTTAATTTACCTGAGGATAATTATTTGGTACTGGCTCTTACTGAATAAATATAGAAGCAGTTTAATAAAAAGTAAACGATACTTACTGTCCGCCGTGCCCTCCAGGAACCGGAGAAGCGACCACAACGGCTACCACAAAGGAGATGAGCTGCACAAATATATTTTAATTATTAATCAAATTCAATCATCAAACAATAAAAAATTTAATTGAATTAAAATTTCAGAAAAGTTTTAAGTTATAAATAAACTTTGACAAATGTTACACTACTTTTGTTTCAGTTAACGTCTATCTTCAATATAATGGCAAACGCTTTTTTAAGACTTTTAATTGAATTTATTGTGATTTATGCTGAGCAAGTGTAGTAACTGATATGTTATATTCTCATCGAATCACTTACAGCAAGTTTCGCGTACATGTTGCTTTGGTTTGCTGGACTGATTCTTTGACACACTAGGCCTGTTGAGACTTGGTGGCTTTCTGATTTATCTGGATCTTCCTCAAGCTTATATACGCACTCCGTAAGTCCAAGAATTGCATAATGCTGCCCCTTAGTTCATCCCTACTAGCCCGTTTAACCCGACTATACTAAGGACATATACAAGGTATATGTCAGTAGAGAGACTCGTAGAAAGGTGCATTCTGAATCTGGTGGGGCTACCGAAGGTGGGGTAAATCGACAACGTTCGAGAATTTGAGCGCGTAGATTTTACGACATAGCCTTTAAAGTGTAAGAGTCGGAGCATGTGATAGGGTAAAAATTGACATAGTGATCTTGATTTTTTAAGGAACGTACAAGGTAACTCGTTTGTAACTTGCTTGTAAGTTTTATTACGTAGGCATTTGTAAAGGTAAGATGGTTCACATTGTCTATAAACTTACTGTAGAATAAACATTACTAGATTGTCTGTAGATTCATTATCACGAATAATATCGTTATCGTCGATAGTGTCAAATGGCTCGTCTACTCGTTCATCTGTTGTTAATTTTCGGAAATTCCTCAATTAAACTTATTAAACTTTTGTATGAAAATAATGTACCCTATGTTTCACTTGTCTTAAAAACTGATTATCACTTGCTTCGGTAAAGGTATACATAGTGATGAAACCTGCATACCAGAGTTCACGATAAAATTCTCAAAAGTTATATGAAGTCTACCAATCCGCATTTGGCCATCATAGTGGTCTATACCCTAGAATCCCTAGATATTGTGAGAGGAGAATCGAACCCGAGCCCAGCAGTGGGACAGTTAAAGGTTGTGACGTTAACCCAATGATGTGTGATGATAACCCAATGCTAAGTAAATACTAGATAGATAAAAGTATGTTAACGGGATATACAGGTATGTACCTGAATGTTTATTTGTTCTGTATAATTTGCATGTTTTTATGTGCTGCGAATATAATTATGTATAAGTATCTAAAAACCTACTAATCAATCTTATCGCTTCAAGTCTTTTTAGACACTTTCTAGTTATAGTAATTACTTCTTCATAAGGGTAATCTAAAAGAAGTTGTTTCAATTTAGTTGAAATATTAATCAGCTTTTGCGAACAATAAATATTGTTACCCATTATTCTTAGCTCTTGTTCACATGAACGACACGCATTGTAATATTAAAAATTCGCAGATTACAATAATTACATTGACGACAATTAAAACTTTTGTAGTAGCGACAACGACCACAATAGTAACAGACACTATGTATACATAACAGGCTAACAATATCTTTGTACTCAGGAAGTTGCAGCGACATTCGCTTGTACATAAATCTACTTGTTAATATTATTGTCGTCACCGAGCCGTATCGCGATCGCACACGTGAACAAAGCTTTACATGAATCATAATAAGATCCTAACATGATTTAGCTTCGAAACCGTAAAACGCTTAATTTTGCGGCAATTCACATTATAACTGACGTACAGTTCAATAACTAGGATTGTAAGTAATATTTTGTACTGATTTAAAACAATTGCGTAACGAAAATCTTTATAACATTCCGTAGCAAAGCAGCTTAGCGATCTTAGTAATCTTTAGATACCTAATTATTCATTACAAATTCCGCTTCGCGTCTGATCTGCCTATTTCATACATGCGTTGCGATGTAATCTTAAACTCGTACCTTAATAAGTATCAACGGCAATAACTGCTCATTACATAACGTAATTATTTGCTTGGTTCAAAACCTAAAAGTATAAGTGTGTTATTAATAAACATTTATAAAGCGGCCCCGCTAGCGTTACATTTGTTATATATTGCATGACTTGTATGTTATATAATATGTTCCATTGGTCTTGAAATATTTTCGTAATCGAACGCTTAATTTGTCTCAAAATTATCTGAATGCGAAATTAAATTAATATTTTTTTATTTATAATAAAATATTGTGTATATCGGAAATTATTCAACGTTATAGATTTCATTAAACATGGTTCTCATAATCTATCTACATAATATTTATACTCACGATGGATTGGTGTTGAACATTTTACTGATGCTTTATTTTTGTACAATTTGATCTCTATCATCCTACCAATTAAACCAAATACGAGTAGCTTGAGAGGTTAGAACTAATCAAAATTAGGTAAATTACATTTCATTATATTTATACAGCACACAGGGAATATTACGTACATGGCGTTTTCCCACTAAAGATAACAATTAAAATCAGCTATTGTTAATGCACGTTCGTTTCTATACAAGAAAGCTTTTATTAAAACTTGGCAATTATGATGCGATTGCGCTTAATACTGACCCAACATTACTCAACATAGATAGGTATTTTAGTATTTATTCAATGACTCTTAATGATTATGATAAACTTTATGTGATAATAGAATTATTTACCACTCTACCTGCCCCGACATGGCACGCGTGCAATTGAAATATTAATATTAAGTAATACTCGTAGATAGGTAACTATCTCTGGACGTAAAAGTTAACTATAAGTAGGTAATATTGTTATTTTTATTAAAATTAAATGTAAAATATTGTGCCAACGACTAAAAGTAAACATTTATGTGTGGTTACATACCTACTTACATATCTAATTTAAGTACTTATAAATTTTTTGAATAGTTTTAAATATCATTAATTATATCTCAAAGAATTTATAATCATTCTCTAAATAAACAAAATTAAGAGCATTTAAGTTTCTAATGTCTAATATTCTACGAAATCATCTGAAAAACTATAAACTTATAGAGAATATAAATATCTCTATTTGTAGAGAATCAACACAAAACCAAAAAATTGTATGAATTTCTTAACTTTTTATATAGCAAATTATAGCGAATTAGTTCTTTGAAGAGAAGCCGATCTTAATCCTTCCACGTGTGAAACTTTATGAAGCTTATTAATAAAGTTGCGTAAAATAGCACCGTATAGTTATATTATAAGTCAGTCAACGAAGTCAAGTTCTGTCATGACTCATGACTCGCTAAACGAGATGATACAGATATCTTATATTTTATATAACACTATTACATTATAAAACCGGAAAATTTTTATGAAATCTTACACATTGCAGTTATCAGAGCCTTGCCGGATTAAATAAAATCACCAGAGTATGACACGACACGTAGACTTCTCGAATACACACGATAACAATCTTTATTCCCAGTATTTTAACTAACAAAGTGCGAAATTCATAAATAATTTAAATTAGAAGTAATAATTGCTTTTTACAGACATTATGTCTAGGTAATTACCTCCGTACGTACGCAAATATAAATCAATGGATTTCTGCACGATTTTTTTAATTGATGACTACTGCTACTAAAACGGTTGAAATAGTTGGTAAATAATATAAAATATACAACAACCAATAGCCGTCTGGTTAAGTATTTTTTAAAGTTATTTTAATAAATGACCAGGATCCAAAAGTAGACTTAACGTATACATTATAAGTACATAAATTCAATTATGTATCACCTACATGAGAATATTTTTCATTTTAATGTACCTTTAAGCTTTTACCTCAGTTAATATAAAATGGATGAACTGAAGTGGTCAAGAGTAAATTTAATCTCTCTGACTTCAATAAAATAATAATTCGTAGAAAATCTCTTGTCGGCGAGCTTGAAAACCTTTCATCCGATTAAAGTACCTACGCGAAGCAACTACAAGATCAAAATATTGTTTCCATTTTATCGGAAAATTCTGCAGTTGAAGTTTTAAAACCGTATTTACACTTCTAAGCGAGCACTTACATTTTGAAAGTCAAAGCTTTGTATTATACACATCGATTTGTACGATTTAAGCTTTCGTCGTTACGTCATAAGTAATCGTATTGTCACAGATGTTTACAGTAAGTACTTAAGGGTGTTTTTTACTTTTTTTTAAGTTAGCGCTTACTTGCTATCCCATTTTATGGTAAATGTAACTGATGATGCAGTTTTAAATGCACTATTAATGTTGTAAAGCGAACTATTACCTCAAAAGACATATATTTACTCTAGACTTGAAGATACATTAGGTTTAATTAAATGGGAACACCGAAGCAACCAACTCATAGTCGTGTTTGAACGGTAAACTTCGAAGGAAATCCTATAAGTTGCACGTATAATGAATTTATATTATACCTAACTACTTAAATTAATTTTCTAATATTCTATTACATTAAATTATTCTACGGGTTGAAGATTTCAGATGCTGTAAAGTATTTTGACACTCATCTAACCCATAAACTATCTGTAATGAATCAGATTAAAATAAGAAATGAATAAAGGTACCTAATTAGAATTATTAAGATTAAAATCCTTATTGGTTTTAGTCGAAATAAATCGCCAATAAAAGGACATGACTGCACTGCACTTAGCTACAACGACAGCAATAAGTTGAGCTTATAATGAGGTCAAAGTTAAAACATTAATTTCGTTTTAAAAACTAATAACTTAGTTTAACAATTTCAATTACAAAACAATAAATCCTAAGTAGGTATTTATTAATTTAAACCGTATTTAAACCGCACAGTCTATGCGGATTTGTGTAGACTTTTTATTAATTTAACACACGAATTTATTATTGTCAATTCAAACATAAGGATATTCATAAGTCTATCTCTGTTTGACAATCTTTTACTAGTCATAAGTGCCCACATGTTGCAAATTTTATCGTGTACCAAACATTCAGAAATTCAATGATACAATTCTGCTTTCAGGATACTTCACTAAACCTTTTTGTTTCCAATAACACGTTGGTTCGTTAGCTGTAGCTGTAGGTATCAGTTGTAAAATAAACAAAAGATCTATGAAGTGAGGGATTCGATTTGAATGTTTTGGTTTTTGTATTTGCTTTTAAAAACAATCTTCATGGAGCAACATCGAAATGAAATGGTTTAAATTCCGAATAGAATTGTAATGAATACCTACTTCTTGCCAATTCTCGACACTTGATTCTTTGGTCATAAAGGTACTACACTGTTCTTTATAATTCGTTAATAGAAAATTGTCTTTTTCTTTATAATATGTAGTTTTGAACTAACCAGGTGAAGTTTGAAATATTTGACTGACTGTTATCCTAGCAATAGTTGCTCGCGACTTTAACCCCTTGATTGCAAATCATGCAATTTAACTTAAAACAACCAGACAAAAAAAAAGAAGTATTTACAACTCTATTCTCAGTCTTCTAAATTATTTGTATTCAATTTAACCACTGAACAGCAACAATCCTTCATTTCAAACCAACTTCAGGAAAAATAATCTACTAGAGAAATAAACACTCTTACGTGATAAAATTAAATCAGAAAAAATAACGAATGCTGTTTTAAAGTCGAGTATCTAACCGTGAACTGCATTCAGAAACGTGGTAGCAATTAATTCCTCGTGTAGTATATCAAACCAGACGGCTCGTCGAATTCGCTTGAATAGTGTTGCAGGGAAATGGTAAACCCGTGATTTAATCAAACCCTCTAGCGCTTTGAAGTGGCGCGCTGAATACATACCGGTACCTAGTCTTTTTGTTTGTGAATAGCATAAAAGGGGTTGCAGTCTCATTTAACCTGTTTTTAATTTGAGCAGCTTGAATTATCACTAGAAAATTTTTGTTCTCTTTACACGCTTTTATTTAACTTGTTTTTTGAATTTTTTAATACTTAAGTTGTTTTAATAGGGATGTAGTATCTAAACTTACGAACTGAGTTAAAAGTACATTTTGGACCTACCTATTTTCTCTTATTAACAACTGCAATAAATATTTTTAAATAATTTACAGGCAATATTTTAAGAAACCTGTATTGAAAGCGAAGTGCACGTTACTAGTGACACTGATATTTCGACCCCGTAACCTAGTTACTTTCGACGAGACCATGATCCATGAAAATATATTGAAATATCGTTACGATAATGCAGAAACAGTGGAAACCTGTTTGCTTTTACAAAGTGTAATGTCCGTGATTATATAAGTTTAAAATCGTAAGTTTAGAGAACTAGGCGAACACTAGTTACCTAGATGAAATAGCAAATTCTTCCGTTTCCCTGCACTTAACACACGCATACTTGGGTTACGGCGTTGCGAGTATAGGGTTGTATCCTACACCGATATATCGGCGATATTATTATCTTTCCAATATATCGAACTAATTATGAATTTACCAATGCCCCAATACTTTTTTGAGTTCTTTTCGCAAATTCTACACAATTTACGTATCCCCGTATGGCTTAATTTCGTCAGTTGCCTGATTGTCACAACTTTTTACTTTTACTTCTTTAAGTCTGCAGTAACTGCATCGACTACGGTATCGTCGATACGTTTTCAATGACATGGATATTGGTATAATATCGGCAGAAGTATATCGATTCATCCTTAAGGCGACGGTCTCACTAATTACATCTCTCCACGGCTATATTGCTTGTACACCGGCAGTAATAGCATTAACTACCTCACTACGTTAGATCTCGTCTCAGGTATCGCGTAATCAAGTAAGACGCCTGTTTATTACACTTCAGATGTAATTACAAATAACATCTCGTAGCTTCTCTATATCTTTCACATATATAGCATCATTCGAAATAATTTCAATTATTTTTTAAAGAACTAGAAGACCGGACAGACTTCATTTTGCTGCATATTTATTTCATCTCATATATTTAAGTCGGTCTTAGTTATCCACATAAGGTACTCCTGACCTTCAGTTTACATAATATATCTACCCTTTAGTATTTCCTCCTCATATCGGACAATTTTTGCTGTAGTGGCGTCTCAATAGATCTAATAGTTTGGCTGGTCCATTAAAGACTTTTTATTCAAATTAATCCAATTCCAATTAATCCAATTTAGGAGTTCAGTGACAAACATACATACGCTGTGACTCTTTATCTCCTTAAGTACCTACGGCTCCGGCACAATTATCCACAGAGGGCTCAATAATATTTTCATTAAAAAAACATACAAACCTGACTTACTCAAACTTTACAAGGAGATGCAAGCACATTATTCACATTAATAAAACATATTTAATACGTTTAAAAAGTGTACAACTTATTTCATGAAATAAAAGTTTACTAAACAGATTTGGCTCCCAATTTTTTTTATTGTTTTAATTTTCAATATTGGGCTCCTTGACTAGTGTCGACACTGACCTAATTCATCATGCACACAAATCCAATGACTCATGTAGGTACGTGAAATTCGTATAATATAACGTAAAAAGAAATCCATCTTGTCTTTACCTGTTTGTAGAGAAGTATCCTTAAACCATTTATTTATAACAGCCTTATGAGTCTCTGAGATAAATCCAAGATCGACGAATAAACATGGCGAAACTACTTTATAATGGTTCCGAATTGATTACGGGACCATAAAAATGTTATAACCAGTGCAATGTAATATTATTGTTATATAATTCAATACTATATTATTATGTAAAACCTGTTTGCTGAGATTACCTGGGCGATAGTATAATTTGGAAGTTGTGTTAAATAAAAATATCAGTCAAGTTTAATTCACAGCGTGAAATAGGGTTCATTAAAGTAATTTCATTGATTTTTAAAGCTTGTTGATGTAAAAACGTAACTTAATAAATATACCTATAGGATTCTAAGATTGTTACCTATATTGATCGATTAAGATTTAAGAAGATGTTGTAATCATGGACGATGACATTAGTTTCAAATTGGGACATCATTAAAGTGTGTCAAATAAAACATTTACGATAATTTTTAGGAAGACCCAGAAAAATGATACCCAAGGATGTTTTTAGTTTTTTCATTAGTCACACGGAACTCTAAAAAGAAAAGGGGGAACGTACTGAGTTCAAACATAATTACGTATGTATGAAATGTCGAAACTAGTCCATATTTCACAATGTTGGTTCATTATTTTTTTCTGGGTATACCTGCAATCGATCCTCGAACTGCGAGTGCCTATAAAGTTTGTAATATTATGTAAATAATAAATATGCATTTTGTAACAATTTTGCAACTAGAAGATGCAGCGAAACTATTCATACGTCTTCTGGAAATTTTTCAATCATTTCTTCTTGACTGTGGCGGCGGCCTTCTTCGCGGCCGGTTTAGATTTGGGGGTGGGCTTCTTGGGCTTGGGCGCTTTCGGTTTCTTTGTGGGAGGTTTCGCGGTCTTTTTAGAACTGTTTAACAACCACCTCCTTTTTTGGGTTTCTTAATCAACGCGGAAACCGTATAATGTTTGTCATGCCCATCTTATGTAAAGTAAAATCCTCCCGAACTTCCCAAATCGTTCTTCCCTAATCGAACTTCTGGCAACCCTAACATCAATAGGTTACGTTCCATTTTTTTATCTTCGTATTATGTAACTGATGTGTAAACTGACATGGGGTTTATCGCAATGGTAGCGTGACAGTAAAGCGCACTATTTCAACCAGGTAGGTACAGAAATTGCAACGATGTAATTAGATTCTCCTTGGGCGAAGACAACCCAGATCGTTCTTGGTAGAGTATTCGACATATACCTTAGTATACTCAAATATTTAGAACTGTTTGCAACTTCCTGTATCAATTCAAAGATAGGATTTTCGTGGAGACTTCCCTTATAGAATAGAGTAGGTGTATTTTTCTTTCGAAATCTCACGTCTTTTTTTTCACTACTCATCTGAAATGATAGTACAAACGTTTTTGGTTAAAACTGCTTAACCTATTTGTAATATGCTTGAGATTCTACGCTAATTAAAACTCTACCGATACTCTACGAATTGCATTACGATATTCGTTTGAATTAAGAAATATTAGGTCGCATCATAAATCCTCTTCAAATAACCATTGATAGAATAGCATAGCATTAACCAGCTTTCCCAACCAGCCCGTTAATTCCTTAGACTATTTGGTAACACATGTTCGTCGACGGATTTCTTCATTAAAGATTCGCTCCAATAAAGACACACCTATCATACTATCTTCATATATCTCACGTTGCAGCAAGCTATTATAGCAATACGTCACTATACTGTTTTTTCATACTGTATCCAATATTTTTCGCAGCTAAAATATTTACTGGCCAGTTAAATTCCATGCCTGATATTAAAACGTTTATAGCCCGTACCGACGGCGTCGGCTTGTTTTGATCCCAGGCTTCGACCGAATTAAGCAACTGCTCGGTCGATAGTTGCATGAGAGACTTCTAGTGGAAATATTTTATAAACTTCTACGTGAATATGAAGACATAGGCTATCGGTCCCGGTTATTATAGTAAGATAGCAGTCGTTAGTCAAATCGGAAACTATCGAGTGGCATAAGAACTTCCACCAATCAACATTATGGGTTGGCCAATGCTGCTGCAACAAAACCGTGCATGATAGTCGGCCACATACCTATGTAGCACCCAATCAGGTGTGTACCTACTTAGCATGTATTTATATTAGTCACGAAATTTTTCGGGGGATAGTACACTGTTTTTTTACTGGCCTGCATAAGGAGCGAAATGAAATATGCACTAATTGAAATAATAACCCTAACAATATACCCACTTTGCCTACGTTAATCGAAAAAATTCACCAAGTCAAAATATCTTTTGTAATGAAAACATGGTAGACTTACATTGTTACAAAGCAGATTGAAATGTCCATCCTCATGTCCACCGAGTGTCGCAACACGCCCGTACGGGGAATGTTAATGAAATTAAAAGAAAAAACTATTTCGCATTCTCTACGAGAACTGTCGTGCATCACGATCGCGGAATCTACACCTCGGTCATAAAATGTGCCGATGTGACCACATTGGCCTGATTTTGTAGAGATTGAGCAAACAATGAACATACAATACCCGGAAATCTCTATACGATCGTATTTCATTGAATTAATATATTACACTAATAACACATCACTAACACCCATGACCCGAGAACAAACATTTATCTGTCACATAAATATCTGCCCCGGTCGGGAATCAAACCCGGGACCCCTCGCTTCGCAGGCAGGGTCGTTACCAACTAGCCTACGGGGTCGTCAAGGGAGTTCCCCCTGAGCATACGGGTCCTTCTTGTTACTACAAGTTAATAATCAATGGGTCAACAAAGCTGCCCTATTGTCTTAGATATCTTTTACTAGTAGGTATACGAACATAGGTGTAGGGTGAACTCATCTAACTCCGTGACAAAAGGCATTTGAGGAAAAAAATACCAATAAATTATTAATTACTTTAATTCAGACTTCGCATGAGTTTTATTCAGTCTTTTTTGAGGAATATAGGCACATCTAATCACATTTTTTTCTAGAAACTTAAGAGTTATACCAAAGGGGATCGAACATTTTTGTATGGAGCCTGGCTTAGTGTCCGGCCGCCATTTTGTTTTTTCTTCAAAATGGCGTCGTACGATAATTCCTATAATATTGATAGAGGACACTTATACATACAAAAAAGTATAAGGGTCAACATATCCTAAAATGTCACGTTACGGAGTTATTAAAAAAAAACGGACAGTTTTTTCCTAACCACAGTCATTGCTCTGATCGACAAATAATTTACGGTGACTAATGATTGCATGAAGATGATTGAGATTTATTTATGTACCTACTAGCTGACCCGGCAGACATCGTTCTGCAACATATTTTTAAATGTGCTGCTCGCAACTTCACCCGCGGGCTTCAAAAATAGAGGAGGTTCTCAATTCGTCGAGATCATATTATTATGTTCCTTGGTTTAGATGTAATATTGATTGATTGTA
>LGAG01001577.1:13115-28745 GCA_001278395.1 Lerema accius
GTAAGTACACATGCTATATTTTTACCAAAGTGAAGCGCGGGCGGGTAGCTAGCTTTGAATTAAAATTGAGGATCTAGAATAGAAAAAATTGAAAAAAAAAAATTATTCAATCAATCAATCATCATCTATACTATCTATACTCTTTATCTATATCTATATCTATACTTCTATACTATCTATACTAATAAATAAAATTGAAGTGTCTGTTTGTAATATTAAAATAACCGCTTTAAACTTAATGGATACGTATGTAGGTATACACGATACGCATACCGAAATGACATTTAAAAAAAATTTTGTCTGTCTGTCTGTCTGTTTGATCCGGCTAATCTCTGAAACGGCTGGACTAATCTTGACGGGACTTTCACTGGCAGACAGCTGATCTATCAAGGAGTAACTTAGGCTACTTTTTTTTTACTTTCGTTTCGACGTGGGTTTCCCGAAGCGAAGCGAGGGCGGGTCCACTAGTCCTAACTATACTCGATCTACGGATCTCTCCTTAGAAATGATGCGGGCTTTTAGTGATTAACGAAACGATGTATGTATAAGATATTGCATATTATTATACATTTTCTGTAGACTACCTAATAGAATAAAGTTAATGACTGTTACAAGTAAAAATGCTCTCATAATAACAATACTTTATTTCCAAAATAATGCTTAAAAAATATAATCATATCAACCAAGATCCACTCAAAACAATCATACGTTTTACACCTAAACAAATTGAAGTAAGCTACTTCACTGGAGAACGGATATTTACACTTTCACCATAATGTTTGAATTGCGATTTCTTTGTCACATTTCTTACTGCCCTATCCGACTGTTCTGTAGTCGAAAGCTGGAAGGTTCTCAACAGATTTGACAGTTTCATCGATCTCAGGACATTGCGCGTTTGTCGCCGGTTCGATCGTGATGTATGGTATTTCAACAGTAACCTGGTCTTCGTTATATTTCCACAAGGCAGCTGTGGTATTCAACAGCTTAGGTAATATCCTCGCGTCTTCGAAAGTTTGTGGATTCGCAACATTCAGTTGTTTCGCCTGCATCGAGATCACTTTGTGCTGGATTTGAACTGTGATGTTATCGACATGTGAAGATGGGACATTGTAGATAATTTTGTATCCAGTATTATCATATATCTCCTGAACTAAACTGACTCTATGATTCTCACATAATTGTTTAGCAAATTTGTCAGCTTGGATGACGCAATTGGCTAATTTGGTGAAGTTGCGTTGGAAAGATGGTGGTTCATTGACTTTACCATGGGGGCCGTGGCGTCCGTGTCCGCCCCAGCTGCCGTGACCATGTCCACCCCAATCTCCGTGTCCACAGCCGTGGTCGTGCCCTTCGCCGTGACCATGCCAGTCGCCGTGGTCGTGCCAGCCGCCGTGACCATGCCAGTCCTCGTCACTACCTTCGTTGGAGTCGTCGGCGTCATTATCGTGCTTGTGGTCACCGTGGTCGTGATGATGACCCCATCCATGACCCCAATGGCAATGCACTACGCTCAGCAGAGCTAAAATTAAGATTAACCGGAACATCGTGTACGTCCGTCTATCTAGCTGTATCCTGAACAATGATTACGGCGTGCGTCCGGACTGATATAAATACGCAAATAGGAGGAAAATATCTAAGTATTCCAGATGCTACATGTATACCACTGGGGTTTTACGAATGTGCGCGATAATATTTTATTATTTTTTTTTAATATTTTTGGGTTTCTTTAACGATCTGTATAATGTTTGTTTCCAGCATCTGCTTCGTTCGATAAATTTGAGGTCAGCTGATAATGAGCTATTTCACACGTGTTGAATATATAATTACCAGTCACTGATAGTTTACTAGCAAAGAAATTAGGCGAAGATCCTACTAGAGGACAACAAGTGATACCTATCCATTTAACAGGAACATGTAGCGCACTTATTTATTTTTTTTATAAAGGAAGGAGAATGGAAAGTAATCTTAGGGTTGAAAAAATACTAAATTCAACAAAAAAATATTTATTTACTTAATTACTAAGTTTCACAGCTACACTAAGAAGATAATAAACAGTACGTTATTACTTATGAACATTGATAAATCAATAATTACTGATTTAATAAATATTTTTAGCAGGACCAAACTCAATTAAAATTGGTCCATAGAAACGTTTCGCCTACATAATTGGGGCAAGTGCCGTATCGCAAGGAGGTTCAGTCATAGGATGGCTGATCATGACTGGCTTCACCTGAGGCACTGTGATTACTGAGTAGTTGATATTGCCACAAGTTTTCCTGACCTCTGTACCCAATGGAGTCTTATACGGGAACGTAATATGGAGGTCTCCGTCCACCATACACCACGAAGCATCCTCCGCATTCAAATTATCAGGCAGCATCTTTACGTCACTAAAAGACTTCTTCGGATCCTTGCAATTAGCCCCAACAAAGATTGTTTTGTGCAGTACTTTTACAACGATGTCCTTTTCTTTGTAGTCGTGCATCGGGTACTTAAGGACATAACAATGTGGATTATACACCTCTCGAATGTTCACGCAAACATTGCTTTTGTACGTGTCCGCGAATTTTTTCTCCGTCCAAATAGCTTGATGACTTAATTTGTGGAAGTAATCCTCTGGGTTACGACTGCTCCGGTGACTTTTATTATGGCAACTAGACACCCTATGCCCACAGTTAACGACGTTCAAAAGAACGGTGAAAATTAATAGCCTATACATTGTCGATGACTGTTAAAACTAAATGAAAAAAAGAGTTCTTTCTTTATTTATTCCAATCTTAATAGCTGTCATTTGAATTTACTGTTTTCTTTAATGTTATTATAATAGCAAATGTTATTAACGATTGTTATTTTCAACCGCTATTCGATAGGCTATCATTAAATCTAATGCAGTGATGATTATGCATCTGTAATATTCAGTAAAAACCATGTTTGTTAATAATTACTATTACCGTTACATAGGTACATTTGTATTTCAATATAAATCTGCGAGCTAAACTAAGTCTAGAAGTTTTTTATCAAAACCTTAGCCTTCTTTCCGACTTCCTAAGTTCCTACTGATATTATAAATGTGAAAGTTTGTAAAGATGTTTGGATATTTGGATGTTTGGATATTTCGATAATAGGATGTTTCGATGGTTGGATATTTGGATGTTTGTAAGTCATTCACGCTCTTACCGTTGAACGGATTAACCTGAAAATTGGCACACACATAGTTTGCATCCAGATCCAGATTATAGGTTTCCAATATTTTTTTATCTACTCTCCCGCGGGCAAAGCCACAGGCGTCGCGGTCGTCTAGTAAGAACATAATTTGATCTCACGTTTCAGGTACAACAAAATTAAGAAAAAAAATATTAAAATTGGATTTTTGGATTACTCTTTTGGCCTATTTACTTAATGTTTTTTTTCATTAGTTTCTCCGTAAAATTGTGATTCGTTTTATTTAACGAGAACAGAGTATAATGGTATGTTTCACAATCTATAAGTAAATTATTTATAAAGTAAGCTACTCAGAGATTAAATCCTTCCGTTAACTCTCTATACGTTTCACAATCATTCGTCAATTAAAGTGAAATTGTGAAACGCAATTTACTGGTTTACCGTGCAAATAAGTTCAAAGTAGCTTACTTAGAACTTTACTCAACGATTGTGAAACAGGCCCTAAGTCACGTAAGCCGCGTAGCGCGTAGCTAAATAAATAAAATTAAAGTGTCTGTTTGTATTGATAATAATAACCGCTTTTGACTTAATGCATGTGTGTGTATGTGTACACGGTACACATATCAATATAACATTTTTTACAATTTTTTTCTGTCTGTTCGTTTGTTCTGGCTAATCTCTGGAACGGTCAAAACGATTATGACGAGACTTTCATTGGTAGATAGCTGATGTAATAAAGGAGTAACATAGCTGATTTTATTTTTTATCGTTTCGGCATAAGTTTCCCGAAGCGAAACGCGGGCAGGTCCCTTAGTCAACAAATAAATCTACAGGGAAACATTATTTTTTTCCTTAAAATATGTTGTTATGTATTTCGATAGAGATATCACTCTAATTACAGTATTCGTGTAATTGGATGATTCAATTTGTTATTTTTGTTTTATCAATATGAAGTGCGGTGTTATTTTTACTCGTCTGGGCCATAAGACGGATTAATTACCTACATTATAAGACTGAGCAGACATTGTTCTGGCACATATTACCACTCAGTTACTCCCGACCTTGGATTTTCTTGTATCTTTAGTATTTACTAAATAATATAATGAGCATTTGCTCATCATACTGGACAACTTTGCTATGGCGGCGTTTTAATATTGTGTAATACTTTGACTGGTCCCTTGAAGTATCTCGACAGCAGCACCACCTACAGGGCCCAACTAAAGTTCGAAACCATGCTAGGTACGTGTAAGATACCTCACAAAACTTTTATTGAAATTAATCCAGCCGTTTAGGAGTAGTTCAGTGACAAACACACGTATGTTGTGTTTTTATATATTAAGATATACAAAATGTCAAAAAAACACAACTTGTTAGGGATAGGTATTATAAGGTAGCGAAAAATATTAATGATAAAGATGCTTGGATATGAGTAGTTCTGCATCCAGTTCCTTTTAGTTTAGAATATACCTAAATTTTGTAAAAAATCTATTGCATAATAATTATTTTTTAAAAGATGTGCGGGGAATTTCTTTTCCTATTTCTTCTCCATGTCTTTACGAAACGGGAGTAGATAAATAATAATGATTTTGAATTTGAATTTGGCAAACCAAATCTTGTGTGTAATCAGATCAGGGCGCCTATTATTAGTATCTAGTAATTATTATTAATAGTTAATGACATGGAAGCAGGTTAATATAGAGCGATAATTGCTGTTCATAATTAATTACAGTTACACTAACCAAATCACTCATAACAATTAAATTAACGGGAAAAGGAACATAGCGTAAAATCTGTTTGGTTATCGAACAATCAGTTATTAATAGAACTAGTAATCATTAGTAGAAAAACGAAAAACCCAAATGTTGCAGACGCAAGCAAAAAAAATTGTAACAAATAAAATTGTCATCTATCATCTATGACACGGCTGAACCGATTTTGAAGACTTTCGCTGACGGATAGCTGATGTAGTAAGAAGTAACTTAGGCTTCTTTTTTTACCTTCTTTTCGGAATAGGTTTAGGGAAGCGAAGCGAGGACGGGTCCACTAGTTATACATATAGTTGGATTGACCGTTATTTCGACATTATAAAACTCCGTTCGTCTTCAAAACAAGATAATACAAGGATGTTTGCGCACTTAAACCCATTTGCGCCGCAAATGCAATTGCAGTCCCGCATTTATCATTAAGTCATTATCATACCAAAGCCGCACCGTAAAATTATTTTGTAAAATTGTTTGTTTCCTAAAGAGTAGGTACCTACCGGGAGTTTTTGTCCTTCTCGGGGACTCTATCTTAATTAGGCTTAGTTTTTAGTTGTCTTTTATAAAGCCGATGATTTGATAGGTATTGTCTAATGACATCAAGAAGTACCAAAGGATGCTGATTGACTAATAATATTTTAATTATAGGTACTATACATGACTTATATTGTTATATTTTTGACGTTCATTGCGAGCTGTTAGTATCTACGACGAAATCAATAATTTGAGTTAAAACTTGAATGCATTGTTTGACCCGGCTAGTTGTATTTGATACTTGTTACTTGGTCCCTTAAGAAGAAAGCTTGTCCTCTACAACAGCCTGGATATTATTGGAATTTGGAACATTGCATGAATGCAGATAGATAAACCATTTGAAAACGTACTAATGTGGAAGGGAAGTCTTCCAATCATTAGAGTCATAGACGATAAAGTTATGTTCTCTTGTCGTTAACCTGAGTAAATACATTCTACTTGGCATTTTTGCCGTATGTACTAAGAAAATTCTTACGGATATTCACGGATATAATGAGCGACTTCGTAATACGAACCGAAGTGTCGTGTTACAAACAAGACGACCCAATATTATGAGCCATCACAAAATAACGTTACATCAATTTCATGATGTTTCCGGAGCTCGTTTCCGGTTAGTAGCCCTTGATATTTTGCCATTATATCTTACAGTAACGTCACTACCAACATTTCATCTTTATTTCAATGTATTACAGCGGTAGAGCTCATAAAAAGTAACTACAAGAAAGTTAATGACCTGTTTTCTGTCTGAGAAGGGTCTTTTCAGAAATGGCAGGTTATCCGTTTGTAGCTCGTAAATTTAATAAACCTTATTTCGTCGTCCCGAGCTGTAATTTGCAACGGACAAGAGCGGAATTAACCAAGTGTTATGATTTTTTTTGGTAGAACGTTTGGGGATGAGTTTTAAGGGACAAGTAATACGCGTTTTATTTTTCCTTCTATGTTTTATTCGTCAACCTTTCAACATCCACTCTTGAATGTATGCCTTCCCTGATCTGCCACTTTCATTGGTCCAGTGCCTTTTGAATCCAGAAGACAGGACAGACACTACACTCAATTAAAATCATCGAAAAACTTACGCTTAATTTTTAACTGTAGCGAAGAAACAAAAGCGAATCGTTTTATCTCACGATCGAGAATGAACACTACCAACTAGGAAATGGGAATGAGCAATGACCTATCATTAGGTGAGAAGACCTGTAAAATAAAAATGTCAGTTATTTATATAGCCTGTTGTCTATAACATGGAGCAAGCTCTTCACATTTAAAGCCGTACTGAATCCGCTTGTGACAGCGACATTTGGAGTAGTTAGTTACGAGCGGTTTTGCTCAGCGGACTTCAGATTTAAAAGGTTAAATTAGAGGAAATGGTCCTTCTTTTAGTTTCTAGTTAAACCGCTTTAGCAGATAAGATGACCGCAGAACGTATGTGGAGGGACCTAAAATTGAATAGACGTTGGAAGTAGGTACTCGTATTTGTAAGTCTATGGAAATAAGTTTATTTTATTACTAGCAACCTGCCTTTGCATCGCTTCAGCTAAGAAAGATACGATAGAATGGGTTAAAAGAGAGTTTTTTTGGTATGTTTTTTTGACATTACATTGTCGTATTGTTTGAAATTATTCGTCAGGCGCTCAAGCTCAAAGTCCAAATCATCCTAGAGGATCGTATAACCGGGACAAATATGTCTTATATTTCCCTCTCGCATATAAAAGGTTTATGGATTTATTTAAGCCCAAGTTTTTTTTAATCCTTTGTTTTTATTTAATGTACTTTACATTTTGTTGATGTTAGTACACATACTTGATTAGGGTTGAGAACAGAAGTTCCTACACTCTTAAAAAATGAAACACCAACCAAATGTCTTTTATTTTGTGGAACCCTATTATTATGTTGATCTTTTTTTACATCTTACTTCTTTTTTTAACCGCTACATTTTACAGTATCCCTCAAGTTTACCTTTTTGGGCTTTAAACGTATAATATAGTTTTGGCCGTCCTACGACACCTCTAGGTTCCGAAAAATGCAGTTAGAGAATCCCTCGTCTACAAGACCTTGTAATGTAATACTAAAGAAACAGAAGGAAGAGATAGGTAGTAGGCATAATTAAAGAAGATAATACCAATGAAATTTCAATTAGGTACGCTTCGTAACCAAAAGAAATTCTAGAGCACTCGATAATCTCATTTACCTCAGTATTATATAACTAGAAAATTATTATAGAAATTCATGTTTGTATTTAGAATCATGCAATAACTCTCTTCATAATTTCTTTTAATGTATTCAACCAGAAAGTTCCTTCAGGATCTTAAAAGGTAATTTAATATGAAATATTCAAAATGAAAGTACCTATTTAGAAATTGTAACAATATTAAAAGTGAAACGTTAGAAAAATTCGGAAGAATATTTCGTAGATAATAAAATAAAATACTTTTTATTATGGTTGGAACTTTGTTGAGTGATTTTGTCGGAATTACTTAAGCTTTTCTTTTACGTAGTACATTTAATATTTTCTGGAAATTTTAGGTGGGTTGTGCTACCTATGGAGACCAAAACTTATTTTTTTGATTTTTTGTCTGTCTGTGTGACTTCACCGATATCCATGAAACTTGTTGTTTGGAAGCCAACGGGAATAACCCGTAACATGTGCTATTATATTTTTTTAATATGGCCACCTCATTAGCAGTCGTTTTTCTGTTCTCGATTACTAGATTTATTAAGTAAATACCATTGATAAAAATTTCAAAAATACTAAACTGGGAGCTTAATTAGTATTGTTCATTGGTAACCTAAAACAACACTAATTTATTAGTAGTTAAGACTAGATTGTAATACCGTTCGTGTACCGAATATTCAGCGCTCTTCAGCCACAGTTGAGCCTTAAACTTAGGCTATATTATTTAGGGAACTTGTTCACTGGTTGTTATCGCGTCGAACGCCCCAACTTCAGACATGTGATTATCACCACGACGCGACGGGACTCAGAGAAGATCAGTCAGGGATTCGGTGACGTCTTAAACGATTGCCCTTACCTTTGCCCTCAATTTTTTTTAACTTGTTCTCTTTAGTACGCGGGTTTACTTATACTTTGTAACGTAAATGACATATTTTTATGTTAATCACACTTTTCCAGTAATGTTTAAGTAATCACTTTAATATCAAATGTGCTTAAATATTTGCAAAAGCTGCTTAGAAAATGAATGTTTTAGTTTTTAAAATAAGACAAGTTTAAAAAAACCGATTATACTTTACCTAGTTAATGACCGATTATGGCACCGTGACTAACAGTAATTATTATAAGAATAATAGTTTTTTAATTATTTAATATTTCCATACATTTCATCATAGTGACCGTACTAGTGATACTATACAGGCCTTCGCTATCTGTGCTAGGTCTGAAGAGGTAAAGAATAGAATGGAATGGAATGGAACGGAACCGAACAGAACAGAATATAATAGATAAGAATAGAATACTCTTTACAACACTGATTTAACATCAGGTAAATAACAAGTTATAATTAAGCATACATTACATACGTATGAAATACAGATGTGATGCGACAGAGTAGACATTATACATCTCAAGTGAGTAATATTAGTAATATCGGAGATACTCTCCAAAGATCAACAGTAGGAGTGTTTGCGAAGAACTCGACACTGACCACAGGAAGTGATTGTATCTTGTCGAGTCTGCCAATGCTTAGAGCAGTCGTTTGTAACCTTTTCAATATTTTTACCCCTGTGACCTATGAGGAACACTGATTTTACCCCCTGTTTAAAATGTTTTCAAAAGAAACAATACAAGAAATTTTTCTATATTTTTTTATTTCACTGTCCTTATTAGGTCTTTAATTACGCCCGCAAAATATCTGATTTACCCCTATGGGGGTAATTACCCCCCCCAGGTTAGGTAAGGGCTTAGAGCTTTTTCACACGACGTGTTTTGATACGCGCGTCTTCTGTGCGTTTCCATTGCGTTCTAAGCGTATTTTGTTGACAATTGCAAAAAGCTTAATATTTTCAAAACGGTTTCAACAAATATGTCCAAAGAAAAAACAAAAAAAACTTTACAGAAAAAAGAAAATAAAAACAAACTTTTAATGTTCAAAAAATCGTTTGTTACTTCTTTTACGATTTACGACCTATCTTTCACGTACCTATCTCAAGTAATAAGTACACGAAGGAAAATCTAATCAGTTAATGTCGTTAATACATCTACCCTTTTGCAGTAAGAGATACTATTTCGTATGCAAGCATCGTGTGAGAACGAGGCACAAGCTTACACTGAGTGCCAAATGAGTATATATCATACAGAAAACGAGTAATGAGCGAACAGGCATGATTCCGTTGCATGAAATTGTATTTTATTTAGATTTAGTGGACCCGCCCTCGCTTCGCTTCAGTGTATCTTTTAGGTTAAAATAAATAACTACTCTACTGTTGTATGTTTTTTCAAAAAAATGCCTAAAATGAAATCGGTCAAGCAGTTTAGGTTATAGTGCGTGCCTAAGAAATGGTCTCGTCACTCGTTTCTTCTTGCCCCACTATAAGCCCGTACTAAGACATTCTGTTCCTTATCAATTTTTCTCTTATTTGTCTTACTTATACAGAAGTCTATAATAATAATGTGACGTCTAAAGCAGAAAAAAATAATACTTAACGTATAGAAGTAGAAGTATAAATTCGGGAGCTCTGCACGTATTTACTCATGTGCGTAGACTTTGTACGAAGATTACTTGATGACTAGTAGGTGCCTATCATACTAGTGATGAGATACACGGTAACGGTAGCGGATACTATCCGAATTATTTAATTTTTCCGCGGTATCTTTGAAAATTATAGTTTTTGACAGTTATTGTATTCAAACAATTCAAGAAGTCAATAAGATTACTTACTTTACAGGGATGAGTTTTCAAAAATTATTTCAAAGTATTTTTTTTCAACTCATGATTATAATGTAAAGTTTGAAGTCGCATGCTTTTAGGTCCGCTGATTCATGATGTTATCTATTTAGACAGTCATCATTAGAATTATAGGTGACATTAAAAATTATAACGCAAACACACATCAAATTAATTTTAATATTAAATAGGAATTTTCGATGAAACTTCTGACGAAAAAATCTGACTGGTCTCGTGACGAATACCTTTGCGTATACGAACAGAACAACAACCATATCCGAACTTTACCAACCCTAGCAACAAACCGATACCTCCCCGTCGCGTATCCGTCCGATCTATTCCGAGATGAATCTGGCACGTTCTAACAAAATTGTCTGTTTTCCAAATCGATCACGGACCGAATCAACATGTCACGTGTATATTGGAACCCGGTTCCATGACGCTATACGGTAAGACAGGATTTGGTTATGAGACAGATTTCGAGGCCTAATAACACGTCAGATCTCGATGGTTCCAATATTTCCAATCTAGATGAGATCTATGCGCATTGAGAGGGAAGAATCAGTACTGATTGCGAGTGATGTACTTGTATTTTGAGCGTATTTGTATATGTCATATAAAGATTGTGACTGAAATTACCGAGTTCTCTGTATTTCTACGAACGCTGATCATAAGTGTTAGAGAAACGTAAGAATGAATGGATTACGTATTGAATATATAATCTATAGAACTAAATAAAATTGAAGTGTCTGTAATATTAAAATAACTTTTTACTTAATTCATACGTATGTGGGTATACACGGTACATGTACCAAAATATTTTTATTTTTGTCTGTCTTTCTTTCTGTATAATCCGGCTTATATCTGAAACAGCTGGTCCGATTTTGACGGGACTCACTGGCGGGTAGCTGATGTAATAAGAAGTAACGTAGGCTGCTTTTTTATTTTCGTCTCGGCATAGGTTTCCCGAAGCGAAGCGAAGCGAAGTAATTCGTAGATCCAATTCTTTGGGACACTCTACAGCTCAAACAGCTTGACGGATGAAAATTTTAAATATTCATTAAGTATGTTACAAGTTTAGTAAAATGAGCTGTTAAAGCAATTTTATAGCCAAATAAAAAAATTACATTTCAAGTTCATGAAAATGAGCTTATAAAGCAAAGTTGCTAGCTTCCGGAGGGTCGAAAACATTATAACAGAATGGTAATTACCGGCACGGATACTAAGCAAGTTGCTTGTTTCTTCAATAAAAACAAAAAGGAAACAAATTCATTGAAGTCCGAAGTAAGAAGTAATTTATGAAATCTTTATTGATACCCAAGACAGTTGTAGTGATCTTTAACAGTCTTACTTCAGAATGTGTAAAGAATAGTTAGGGCGGTACAGTAAAAAAACTTAATGGTTCAGATAAGTTAACTAACGTTATATAAATAACTAGTTTTCGCGGGACTTTTTTGCGATAAAAAGTATCCTATATCCTTTACCAAATTTCATCAAAATCAGTTCAGTGGTTTAGGCTCGAAAGCGTAACAGACAGACAGAGTTACTTTCGCATTTATAATATTAGTAGGGATTAGCTGGAAAATAAATATGTGCGAAGTCAAAAAACTTAAATACATACGTGGACATATTTAAAAAATTAATGACACCTTATACGTTGTGTTATATCAAGCTGTTCGGGCTGAAGGGCGTGAAAAAAAATTTAATGAATAAAAACAGTCGGATCAAAACAACAAGCATATAATTATTTATTCTTCAATGTCCAATAATAAAAAAATATGCTAGCAATTTATCCAAGCATGACTACGAAACGATTAAAGCTTCAATAATTTTCAAAATTATTCAGAGTATTTCTCAGCGCAAATTAAATCGAGATTCTATTAGCAGATCGTGCATCGGCCTACGAGAAGCCTGTAATTAATAAAGCTCAAACGTAATAACACATGTATTATTAATGGTTGACCGATCATCCCAGCTTAGGGCCCTTATTACGTAAGTTGATAGCAAGTGGCGAATAGACATTTCTTTATAAAGCTACAAAAGAATCTTTATTGTAGTGACGATCAAAATTTAAAATTATTTATTGAGCCTACCTCCTTCTTTTGTTTTAATCTACGTCCATTTTAATTTTAATATTTATGTAGATATCAATCATATACTTATACGTCATCTTTATTTTAATCTACCCTCTTATCGCAAAGGTGCTTTGAAATGGGGAAGAAGATGGGGAAAGGAAACTCCGCACATCTCTTGAAAAATAGTATCAGCATTATAAAAAACCCTAATAAATTAAACCATCATTATGCCCAACTTTATGTTTGTCATGTTTCTCATTTTTGATTCTATGAGGGCTTCATGAAGTTACTTGTATTCGGTTGGCGACTAAGTAATTGAAGTTATTTAATTTGTTATATATGAAATATAGATATTTAAATTAAAGACATTAAGGCTAGTAAAGATTCATGCCTACTTGTTATAAGTCTCCATCACGACACGTAATGACAACGTGTGTATTAGTTCGTTGTGAGTTGGTGGGTTAACGTTGAAATTAATTTTGATTTGACGCTTCACACATTTACCAACTTGTAGGATAATGATTTTCACCTATTTGTGTGTTTCAACTGGAAAATGGGTTTAACTATTTTCTTACAACTAGCAACATGTTCTCGTTTCGTTTCGGTAAACCTATGTTGGGATAATCCCTTAAAAATATTGCTTTTCATTAATTTTAGGTGCTATAATAAATTTCATGTTTACCTCAATCGACATTATGGTACTAATTTTGTTGAACTAACTACTTTATGTAGCTTTTAGGTCTATGTAATTATAGTCCTTTAGTTGTCAGGTATAATTCAAGCGCCAAAGACCTTTAATTTTCCATATTTTGTGATAGAAAAGAAGATCCCTAGCTACTTTCCTAGTCAGCAACGTGTTGCCGGTACCCTTGAAAATATGCCTGGGTGGACAGACATTTAATTTTCTTTAATCACCAAAAAAATAAACAAGACACTTTTGACGTTTTTGCCAAATCTCAGTTGTAAAACTAAATTGCAGTTAAACTGAGTTAAACGCATTTGGATTGCACCGGATATAGTTAAAAGCTTTACTGAATTGTTATCAGATTTGGAAGCGTCAACGAATTTGCTATTGTTGAGTTGAATTCACAGTTCGAAACAGTAGGACTCAATTATTATGTTCGCTCACGACAACTGTGTTAGTTGAAACACTGTAGTTAAGACTTTATTTTCATCATCGCAACCTATAACCGTCCCACTGCTGGGCTCGGGTCTCCTCTCACAGTTGGGGTATAGGTCATAGTCCACCACACTGGCCTACGGCGGATTGGCAAACTTCACAAACCTTTGAGAACTTTATGGATAACTCTCAGGCTTGCAGGTTTCCTCACGATGTTTTCCTCCATCGTTGCAAGTAATAATTAGTGTTGAATACATCAATTACTCTTTAAATTAAAGGTGCGTGCAGTGGGATTTGAACCGAGGAACTCCTTTTAGAGAGACCAACGTTCAAAACACTGGGCTATCACTGCTTACACGTAGCTTATATGAGAGGAATAATCCTAGAAAGCTTTTTAATCCAGTAAAAGGTTTTGTACCAGTGGGATAACAGGTTTAAGTTAATATTGTCAGGATCGATTTAGATGCAGCAGATGCAGTGTGTTTGTAGCCTATACGAGTATAACATGGCTTGAGTTGTCTAGTTAGTTTAAAAAAAATTGTTTGATTTACGGAACCGTGGTGTTATGTAACTTACCTATGTGAACCTAGCAACCAAGTATACGATAACCGAATTTAAGTACTTTCAATCGATTGTACCCGGAGTGTACCCGATTGTACCGTTTTTAAAATCGTTTGTACCTCAAAGGGTTGAAAGTTATAGGGGTAGTAAGTTTCCCCATACTAGAAACTTCCAAAAAAAATAATTTTGAGTTTAATGAAATAAAAAGTTACTCAATCGTTTGTACCCGGAGTGTACCCAATCGAACCGTTTTTGAAATCATTTGTACCTCAAAGGGTTGAAAGTAATAGGGGTAGTAAGTTTACCCATACTAGAAACTTCCAAAAAATTTTATTTTGAGAATAATGAAATAAAAAGTTACTCAATCGTTTGTACCCGGAATGTACCCAATCGAACCGTTTTTGAAATCATTTGTACCTCAAAGGGTTGAAAGTAATAGGGGTAGTAAGTTTACCCATACTAGAAACTTCCAAAAAATTTAATTTTGAGAATAATGAAATAAAAAGTTTCTCAATCGTTTGTACCCGGAATGTACCCAATCGAACCGTTTTTGAAACCGGTACATACGATTGAGTAACTTTTTATTTCATTATTCTCAAAATTATTATTTTTTTAATTATTTAGTATGGAGAAACTAACTACCCCTATAACTTTGAACCCTTTGAGGTACAAACGATTTCAAAAACAATTTGACTAGGTACACTCCGGGTACAAACGATTGAGTAACTTTTTATTTCATTTTTCTGAAAAGTATTATTTTTTTAATTATTTAGTATGGAGAAACTTTCTACCCCTATTACTTTCAACCCTTTGAGGTACAAACGGTTCGATTGGGTACATTCCGGGTACAAACGATTGAGTAACTTTTTATTTCATTATTCTCAAAATTAAATTTTTTGGAAGTTTCTAGTATGGGGAAACTTACTACCCCTATAACTTTCAACCCTTTGAGGTACAAACGATTTCAAAAACGGTTCGATTGGGTAAATTCTGGGTACAAACGATTGAGTAACTTTTTATTTCATTATTCTCAAAATTAAATTTTTTGGAAGTTTCTAGTATGGGGAAACTTACTACCCCTATAACTTTCAACCCTTTGAGGTACAAACGATTTCAAAAACGGTTCGATTGGGTACATTCCGGGTACAAACGATTCAGTAACATTTTATTTCATTATTCTCAAAATTAATTTTTTTTTGAAGTTTCTAGTATGGGGAAACTTACTACCCCTATAACTTTCAACCCTTTGAGGTACAAACGATTTTAAAAACGGTACAATCGGGTACACTCCGGGTATAAACGATTGAGTAACTTTTTATTTCATTATCCTCAAAATTAAATTTTTTTGGAAGTTTCTAGTATGGGGAAACTTACTATTCCTATAACTTTCAACCCTTTGAAGTACAAACGATTTCAAAAACGGTTCGATTGTGTACATTCCGGGTACAAACGATTCAGTAACTTTTTATTTCATTATTCTCAAAATAAAATTTTTTGGAAGTTTCTAGTATGGGGAAACT
>LGAG01001579.1:2980-14400 GCA_001278395.1 Lerema accius
GTAAATATTTAGGTACAAGATATTGATTGATTCAGTACTCACTTTATAACTTGTTATGTTATAATATTATTAAGAACAATGTTTTTATCATATTGTTAAATTTGTGCTTTATTTTACTTCAATAAAATAAAATATAAGTGGCCATAAATTGATGTGATATTCCTACTACCATAATAAATAGGTTAAATATTACAGCATTTAGGATCTGTTGCTATTGAATTGATTGCTATGTAAATGTGTGGACCAGCAACCATTGCACATTTCATTAGTAACTTTGCTTGTAAAGATAAATAGTGAAAAAGTATAATAAAGAAAACGTAAAAATAAAATTTATTAGTTACCAATGAAAACATAACTATTATTATTAGGAGAATAAATACCATAGACTAATGTATATTGTTAAGCTAAGTTGATACGGAGCTTGTAAGCACCGCCGCCCCGAGCGTACCGCAGCACTCCAGCGGACATTATCATTTTGGAATGTTACTTGTGGTCTTCATTTCTGCGGCAAACAAATAACTTCCTTTAAAATCTGTTACAGCCCGAGAGCTCACCTACATACTATTTGTTATTAATTTATGAATTCACCCCAGCGCAAAATGTTATTTTCTCTTTAGATATTAATTCGTAAGCAATTTTAGAAATAAAACATAGGGTTAAGTCATAATATATTTCTGTATTTCAAGCTGCGCTTTTTATTTTTCTTTATTACAGCATTTTTTTTTTCTAACTCCTAAATACTTACAGCTACGTTATAATTACTTGTCATACTGCCTAGCTAAATTACTTAGGCATCTACTGTGTTTAAGTTGGGTGTGATATAAAGATACAATGATGGGAGAATGGAGGTACGTATAACATGCAGGATTCTGGATGAAAGCAAGAAAAAGGCCAATAGTTGTCATATTATTTATTTATATTTACTGTTACCGATACAATAACGAGGAGTCGAAGAACAAACGCGTATATGCAATGATCACCTACGTGCTACATTATTATCGGATATAAAAATAAAAACTTACATGGCCCTACCTTAGTTTAATTATAAATATACCATTTATATTGGCTACTAGGGTCCTGGCCCAATAACTGCTACTAGTTATCATGTGTTCTGATGATTATTCTACGGAACGATGATGAACACGGAAATTAAGTTCACATTACATTTATGGTTAAAATGTGATAGCCAATGAAATATGAAGTTAATTTGCACACTAGCTCAGATCTAGCCAGTTCGAATGTACACTCGAATTCTACTCTACAGTGATCGGTGATGATTAACCAAAAACAATAAACTAGTAAATATTGCTATGTACCTATTGTTAAAATTGACGAAATCTCAAATTTCATTTAGATTTCATTGTTATTATAAGTAGTCGCATCATTAGACGGTTAAAACGCAACGGTTCTAGTACACGTTAGGTCGAGCAGTGAGAAAACGCCCTTCGAATTAGGTGTAGTATACACCGGTACATTTCTCTGTTCGACCATCAGTCGACAACGGCTACCGCACGTGCACTAGTCGTCGTATTCTGATGCACATGATACAGACCACTGCCCACTCAGCGTCGCATATTGGAATCATACATAATACTGAAGTAGCTGTTAGCGATACAAGCGTGAAAGTTAGACGAGAAACAATAACATTATCAGTCAATGCGAGTTCCTTAATGTCATTGAGGTTTAAATTTCACAGTAATTCCAACTTCACAGGGATCACGCTTCCAGAATGGACGATGCTCACGGTATGAATGTAATGAGTAAAATAAAATTTGTTCTTATACTGGTCATGGTAACGAAACGTGACAAATGTATGCAAACAGAATTTAAATATTTTAATTAACAGCGAGCAATTTAGATAATTACCATCACAAACAGTATAACATTTGTATACATATCAATAATTAGATACGGCAGTGAAACTCCTACCCTTATGGGGTTCGGTTCATTTCATTCTATTCCAGTATCCGGTAGTAATACTCGTAATTATTTCAAGGCCACTGTTCGCCATCGAATGTACTAGGGCTAGTGCTCCGTTCGTTCGTACAGCAGTCCATTCTGAGTGCGTCTAGGGCGCTGTATGTACAGAGTGGTGAGACAACGGATCTGTATCAAGGAGCGGGGGCGCGCCCCTAGCGTTTACCGTTGTTGTACGCCAGGTTCCGCAGGGGAGCTTTGAAGTTGGCGGCCGCCTGCTGCTGGATCTGGTACGCCAGAGGATGGATCTTAAAACCGTACAATCTGCGGAACAAAAATAATAAAGATATTTTATCCTCGTAATATAATATGCTATACCTCGAATAACAATCTTACAGTGTCTTTTTATTCTAATTATCGATTTAAAAATAAGTTCTGTATACTTCTAAATATTTTTTAAAATTAATGAAATAATTAAAAGTAGTGCCAAGATTGTTTACTTTTTTAATCAAGACGAAACGAGGTATAAATGATACAAATGTAATTTTATTTACATTATTAAGGTATTCAAATCTGCGACGGCGTTTTCAAGCAGTCGTGCGGGGCATTCGGCTCATAAAATCCTGACTGCTTATATCTATCCCTCTATGGTACAACATAAGTACATCATTGGTATAACACAGTACCTGGGCACAAACTGCGAAGCGGGTCGCTTGGGGCGATACTCAGGGTGCACCATGAAGACCATGTGCGGGAATCCGGTGCCGAAGTAGGCGCCGTCCGTGTGGTGGTGGCGCGACGACTTCGGCGTGTACACGTCCATGCAGCGCGGGCAGTACAGCTTCACCATGGCCTCGCCAGGGACGTCCGACAGACCTTAACATTACACATAGTTACATTACATTTACATTTTTACATTGCTTCCTTAGTAGGCTTAGCAGGTAGTTGTCCTTTAAGACATTATTATAGGTGACTGTCGAAAACAACAAGATTTAGATATAACTGCCATACGATCTGATACTGTCATCTGTCTATCATGAAACTATAACTTATTTTGTAATGTAATTTAGATTGTTACTTTTGACTTTAATTATGTGAAGATGGTTCATCAAAACTATGCCACCATGTAGCATCATAGTCAGGTAGGATTGTAGGCAAGTGAATTAAGGATAGTAAAGTAAATCATACCCAGTGGAAGCATTGGCTGGCACTCGCAGTATACACGAGGACAGTGACCAAAGTCACCAGCTTGGAATTTTTCTAACATTTGACCAATACCTCTGAAAATATTAGATGCAGTATATTAATACACAAAACAACTAATAATAACTAATGATAGGATATTATATTTTCGTATTAGACATTCTTATGCTTTTAGCTAATTGAACAACAATTCAAATGTTAAAGTAAGATGGTGTAATCATTGAAAACACGTAGGATTTGGGCTCAATATTACCATCATATCATTTATAACTTGGCTAGCAAAACAACAGTAAATTAAACATAAGGAGAAAGTATTTGATTTCATAACATGCATAGTAATGTTCAGATATTGTTCTTACCGGTTAGTTAATATGTATCGAGCGTGTATGAGTCCATACAGTATCTCAGCCGCCTGCTCCACCAAATCAGATTGATTGGGATTATCATCAAGGTCATCATCTAAAGCAATATAACAAATATATAACTATTTACACACAACAAAATATGGCAGGATTGTCTTTCAATATGAAAAGCTCATAAACATGTGATCATCATTTGTGTTTATTGTTTTAATTAACAATTGGTGTGTTATAAAGTGGGGTGTTATAAATATGGTTTAGGTCCACAAGGTGAAATATGTGGTGACAATTGACATATTTCAAGGGAGTAGACACAATATTAGAATAGATTAATATAATATAAGATATATAGATACTAATTATCATTTGCTACTGTGACGGAAAACATTGTGAGGAAACCTGCACACCTGAGAGTTCTCCATAAAGTTCTCAAAAGGTGTGTGAAGTCTGCCAATCCGCACTAGGCCAGCGTGGTGGACTATGGCCTGTACCCCTCACACGGTGAGAGGAGACCCGAGCCCAACAGTTGGACAGTCATGGGTTGCAATGATGATGATGACATGAAATTTTAAGCTCAAGATTACTTAATATGGAAAATGAAGGAATTAACACAAATAATTAAAGTATCTTGACAATATTTTCTCCTATCGGGCCAAATGTGGAACTATAATCAACTAGTTCTAAAGTAGTTTCTAAGAATCATTCCTGCTATTTAGGGAATTTACTGACAAACACATGCTATGTTTTTATTTATAAAGATAAAATATATTGCAGAACAATGTCTACCTGGTGAAGTGTAGTTATTTTTAAATATCTGATCAAACAAGTACCAAAAATCAACTGTTCTGATTGTTTAGCTACAACACTGAAATCTAATCTAATCACAGCTAATGAAACTATGCCATGTCCTATAGCATTATATTTTATTAGGCTTATCATAGAGCCACTTGCTCAATTTCTAAATATACAATATCTATCTAGATAATACACTATTCGAAATTTTGAATAAAAAATAATTGTTATGCTGATCAACAAAGGAAAGGCATTCTATTACTCTTAAGAGCTAACATTATCATAAAAAAAATAATGATCAAAAAAGGGATTATAATTTTACTGCGATGTTTATGAGTTATTAATCATATAAAAACCCATAAGTCAAACTAAGTAATGGCTAATTGACTGATGGCTACTTTACACAGACAAATGAAAGATATAATGAAAAACCCACCAGGTTCCAAATCCAATATCATATCCAAGGCTTGTCTGTAATGAGGCACTTGTTCATTAAGACCTGTGAGATTGAATTTGTCATTTATATAGTCTTCATCAACCTGGAAAATAATGTTACTGTTATAAAACCACAATTATTGTTAACCTAACATTAGAGACTGGCTTTTAAATTCAATAGATGACAAATTGTAACAGTGGCATCAGTTTTTTTGAGATATATGGGCGTACATAGCAGGACATAAAACATATTGTGAAGTTGAACAAATTCAATGCACAATTATTAAGTTATTAGAAGTGGAGGAGTGTTGAATATGCTAGGAATCAAAAGTGATTAATTCTATTCTATCCTTATATTCATCAAACATGGGATTTACTGCCAAATGTGTGATCAATAATATAGTAAGAAATTATAAAGATAGACTCACTTCGCAGAAGAATTCGTTGCCCCTTAACCCGCAGAACCATGAAATCCATGATACCTCCTCCGAGCTGCTCATTTTCCTATAAAAACAAGTCTCATTTAGAGTGTGAAGTGTCCTGAGGATTCGTGTAGTAGTTTCAAACACAAAAAATACGACGCCTCGCCGTCAACACACTTCGTCAAATTTGAGTCTTTTCTGTCTTTTCACAACAAATTTTCAATCTTTAACACTTCTTGCACAAAAAAAATTACATTGCAATCTTTTACGTTTTATTGGTAATTGTTTTTACTCGAAAATTTCATTAAAATGACGCTTTAAAAATTAGAAACCTCACCTTTTCGTGCCTTGATTAGCCACGCTTGACGGGACGGTACCTCCTCGGGATGAGGGAGAAATTTCAATTTGTTGTGCGTGTAGGTGTACGTTGTCTATGGTAAATAATGGTAATATAGAGCTTTCAATTTTCAACACGTTCTATCCACGTTCCGTTTACAAATATTGAGAAATTTTGAAAGGGGAGCGATAATAAAGTCCAAATTGTAAATTTGTTTGTCAAAATGGAGGTTCATTATTTGTAAATCCTAATGTAAAATAAGATGTATCGATTCGAGATCTTGCATTAGCTTGACATTACTCTGTGGTTAGGTTAGGTTAGTTTTTTATCAAGTGTCATGATGATATTTTAAAACCATATTACTTTTCAGAAACTGTTAATAGATGTCGTTAACGAGTATCTATTTTGTAGACTAAATTAGTGACTGTATGAGGTGTTTTTTCAGTTTTAGTAAAAACTTAACTAGATAAAATAAAGATACAAACAAATATATTTTATACATAAATTACCATTTACGCTACGTTATTCAGTTTGAATATAAACCTTACATGTAAAATTAATGGACAAAATAATTTATATCCATATACCTAGCATTTTTAGCGTACTTATTGATGGTCAGGTGGCTCACACATAGCATTACTGCTTGTTTTGGGGACATTTAAATGAAAGGAGACATTATTGAAATATATTGATAACATTAAAAAATAGACCCTTTTATTTTTATAATAAAAATGATGGAACAATCTGCTTAAAATTAATATCATATAAAAACAATTTTGCTTATATACTAATATAGTAGCGATGTTTTGAAATGGAAAACCTTATTAATTGGTAATAATGTAGTAGTCAATCACAGCACATATTTAAAGTTAGCTTTATAATTAATATATTGCAATCATTTTTTAATAACACTGCCATTTTCCATTTCTGAGAAAGCATTGTTGTAGTTAAAAACATCATTGTGTAGATCACAGAATAGAATTTCTCAATTATTGTTTCTTCACACAATCAACCAACTTTTTAAGATTATTCAGCTTAAATTTGTCAGCTAACATTAATGACTGCTTCAATTTCTCGTTGCAAATATCTTTTATTACACCTGTGTATAAGTACTGTAATAGTAGCTCCACTTCACTGTTGTTAATATCAAGGCCAAGAGTTTTGCAGTCATCAGCTCTCACCAAGTCTCTTAATATGGGACTATGAGCTGCTAAAACAACTTTGTGCACACGGAATTCCTTTCCTTCACTTGATGTTACTATAAAATCAGGTTCTTGATCTTCAAAAAGCTTTTCCCCAAATTCAGAATCAGCTTTAATTTTCTTTACTATATTTTCGTTTAATACACCCTTAGCATTCATAGTAATAGATATTGGTATAACAAGGACCATTTTTTGGAGAGAAATTCGCTCCTCTTCAGAAAATTGGAATGTTTTAATGAACTTGATCTCGTCAGGTTGTAGTGAATGAAAGTGTTGCCAGTGCAGATCATTATCTAGGGTTCTTGCACTGACATCATTATACAAAGTAGTAGGGGTTAATGTGTTTGAATCACTTATACCCAGTGAAAACATGCCAGGTTTTCTTTGACATACAAATATGTTCATTAAATAGAGACGGCCAGGTCCTGCAGATGTGGTAAAAAAGAACCAGAGACTTGCTTCATTTTCTGTATAAGCTCCTCCGATGTCATACTGATCACTCTGTAGAAGCTTCTGATCACTATCGAAAATGTACAGACTCTGGGCATCACTGGCAACACATCTATACAAAGTTGATACCCCGTAAAGTTTCTGAAAGAAAACCAAATCCTATTTAGTATTGATAAGCCATGATGTCATTGTGTCTAGAATAAATTCAGAAGTGGGTGCTTTGATAAATTGATTCTAAATTGTATAAAACTTATTTATGAATTGACGAGCATACATGTGTTTCCTTGTGTTATTAATAGCTTTAGGACCTACTGACTGGATGATAAAATTGTAATAATTTGTCTGTTACCTGGTGCCATGGATATATTATGCTGTTGTGTTGTTCTGGGCTATATTCTTCAATTTCGCTATGACGGCTCTGCATTGCGCGTAGGACAGGATGATCACCTATATTGTCATCGTTAAGCACCACTCGATCATTATTTCTTCGATTCATATGTCTATCGAATATACGCCTCATGTAAATAACTATGTGACTAATTTTGACAACGGAGACCAACAAGATTGGATAGATATTAAGCACTAAAGATAATTTAGAAGTAAGCACTTTATAAAACTTTAATTTTCATGGTCATGGTACATATTTTGATTGATTTAACAATAAAAGATGTTCCTTTCCTTCATGCAAGATGTCATATTATGTGTTAACGTCAATCAAGTAGGGAGTTCTTGACACTGACAGAACGGACTAGGGAGGATGCAGGAACATGACATGTGACGTAGTGACAAGTGTCAGTCAGAAGCTCATAGATCAGAGTATTATATGCAGAAGCTTTTCCGCAATTTAAAAATATTTTAAAATTGAAAACAAATATTTAAAGAAATATATTTATGTAGGTAATTTATCATTCAGTAAGTATTTTAAACCGAGACAAATTATACACGCTTCTCCATCGAGAAGAAAGAACAGAGAAAGAAACTCCTACAGTTATTGATATTTTACATAGATTAAAGTAGGTAGGTACCTATAATATTTTAGTAAGGACCTAACAACAGCAACTGAAAAATGTGTTCAGCTGTGTACATTGCATACCTTCTTAGTAGTCCTTGTGTCCATCTTGCCGTTCGTTGACCTACTCTAAAAAAAAACCAGATCAATTGGGTTGTTTTCCGTAGTTCACGCCTTTTTATCTGGTTAAAACTCGACGGCTGAAAATTGGGAGGATATTTTAAAAAAGTGGACATACATTATAATAGGTACATGGCTATGGGAACAGTCGTACTACGTATGTATCTAAGTACGCATGCAAGCTTGCAGTTCCTGTTTCTTTGGTCTGCGCGAATTATGGTTGCTAAATTATTATGTATTTAGAAATCTTATGAATATTAGTTGTTTTTATTAGGTAGCTATGTAAATAAAATTGCCTAGCAATAAGATACCTTATTAACGATAGCTCGTTAACTAGAAAATAGATTATTAAATAGTGCATTATTTTTTTTAGGAATTGATAGTAAACGTGTGGGACGAATAAAGGTTCCGAAGAACATTTTGACTGGAGTGGATTTGTTGCGCTCAATTCAAGCTGACAGCCTGAAGGTTGCCATAAGCAGTGCGGTATTGCAGCACTATTAGTTATGAATGGGCAGCGATGTAGGAGCGTGGTGGCCGCCCCCTCCACCCCCTCCGTTCCTCTGCGCATGCGCGGCCCGGGGAGCCGCCACCCGGACCGATCCCGGACATATCCCCTCTAGTGATGTTACAGCTGTATTTTAAATTGCTCTAGGCTTTATCCGATTTCTTAATACGTTTTGGGAATTGCATTGAGTCTATGAGAATTTTTTGTATCACTTATTTGGTCTTCTAGATTATGTACACATGCTAATTGCACTTAAAAAGTGTCACTGCAACGATAATTTTAACGAACTTTGAATTTCCAGTTGTATGACAACTACACGCGAGCATTAGGTAGGTTAAAAACTTAACGAAAAGCATATCGAATCGGCTTATTTGAAATGGTCACCATTCATGAAGAAATTAGATTTAATTTTCACTCAAATTAATTGCAGTTATATGTATAAATAATATAGGTAGGTAGTAGATCAACATAATTAGCATGAAATTTGTCCCAGTTTCCATGTTAGTACAAGACGGGAACAATGGTAAGAAAAGATAATTCTTTCTATTGTCCTCATAAACACACAATTGTTAAAACCAAGAAGAAGAGACATTCATTACGTTGACAAAGCGCCAGCATCGCAGTGAAGCCTACTCAAATTTTAATGTATCGCATTTTCATCTCCGTTTTCCTGTTTCCCGGCACTACGCTGCAGCATTTTCAAGGACACATGTTTCAGTAGCCGTAGGTTCAGTTTCAGTAGGCTGCATGCCGTGAGCGGCGACGCACGATGTCTCGCGCGCGATGAGCGCTCCACGCGACCGCCGCGCCGACGACAACGTCGAGTTACTGCCGCTCAAATCCGTGCTAGTGAACAACAATTACAGGGACGATGAAGCCTACTACCCGCCCAGTCCGGTCTTCAACAGCACCCCGTCGAGCTCGCACCTCTACGACTACACGCTGCTCTCGAAGAGAACACCGGCCTCTAAACGGTTCGTAACGCGATCACCGATTTACAATCTCCTATCGGAGTGTTATTGTAAACAGACACCGATAGTATAAATATCTATCTATCTTTTAGTTTAAAAATCATCTGCCAGATTCTTAACGCGAACGCAAATTGGCTGTTTTTATTGGTTACATGGACCTCTCTAAACAAAGGCTTTGTGAGATTTAAGTTTGCCAAGTGTCTTGTAATCTGTGCGGCTTTATTAATAAAACTGGTGTTGATTGTAAAACATTCCTTATTTAACATTTTCTTATATCACTTATTGAGCCGATTTTGGATAATATATCTGTAATAATTCAAAAGGCTACATTTTTTTCTCATTGGTATTTAAATTGCAATAGCGAGCAGTTTAGTTATCTGATAACAAATTCTAGCTATCACACACGAACATTTGAAATTCCTAAGACATCAACAATACTTCTAACTCAATTAACCATCAATAAATTAATGAGTGCAAATTAAATATAATTATAAACATAATCAAATCAAACGCAGTAGCGTGCGTTTGGCTTTTTAATTGATTTGTAACACGTAAATAAAATTTTACTTTCCACATTTCACGTAAACTTTAAAAATGTCAAATCTCTAACACGTACCTGTAATATTCATAAAAAGGCTTCTAAAGTTCGAAAAAGCTTTGTATTAATACATGTATTTGTCGTAGGCTCCTGGCGCGGTCAGCACAGCCGGCGCCCACGCCGCTGCTGACGCTGTGTGGAGCGCCGCCGCCCTCGCGCAAGCGGGAGGAGCTGGCCGCGCTCGCCAACCTCAGGAAGAAGGTAGCTCCCGCGCTCCTCACTCCTGACAGGTGAGGAGTTACACACCTTGGCCTTTCGACTTTGAACTTTACGTTTTAGGAACGCACTGACGACGTGTGTTTATGTAGGTACTTCATAAATACGGACGTGCGATAGATGTGCTTTACACTAGCGCTCAACGCATCGTATCATCCTGTTAGGTATCTATTGACTGTAAAAATCAGAATCATCGACAGCATAAATTATTATTAAATAATCAAATAGCTACATAAACAAACAAAATTTTAGTAAAGCAAGACTCATGCTTTACCGAAATAAGCACACAAAAATTTATTAACCTGAGTCTAATAATAAAGTTATGTTACTGTTACCACTGAATATTGTGAACTGAACATTAAATAATTACTTTACAAAAAGCTTAATACCTGTTGGCGAAGTCTTTACTACGTCTAACAAAACTAAAGTCCACTAAACTAATTCACGAGGCAATAAATAATTGCGTTTAACACTTCCTTTGTTCCGCGACACGCTCAGCCTTGAGCTCTGCCTATCTCGACATCTTTATTACTATCGGAACACGCACAGGATAACTTCTAGAAGCACTAGGTTTGTGTGCTGGAGGTTCTTTAAAAATATTCATCCGATATTAAAAATCCTTCAATAGTAGGTACATTTATCTTAATCCTACTATCCTTCTTTCTACTAATATTATAAATGTAAAAGTTTGTGTAGATGTTTGGATGTACTTTGTACGTCCTCCACGCTCTAACCGATGAACGGATTAAGCTGAAACTTGGCACCCAGATAGTTTACATCCAGGAATAGGACATAGAATAGATTGTGTCCCAATTATAGGTTCCCTTGGGATAAATTCAATATTTTCTTTAACCACTTTTCCGCGGGTGAAGCCACGGGCA
>LGAG01001592.1:14049-25890 GCA_001278395.1 Lerema accius
AAAATCAAGGAAAATATAAAACCAATTTTGTTACTGAAAACTTGAGACAAGAAAATATGGAAAATCATAAAGATAACTTTGAAGAATTATTAAACTGTATGATAAAAGTTTTAAAAAACATCGAAAGATCATAAAGATAACTTTGAAGAATTATTAAACTGTATGATAAAAGTTTTAAAAAACATCGAAAGATCATTGTTCGGTATTTTGTATAATCTGTGCGAATTGCACTATTCGATCTGGCAATACATTCGCGATTAACAAATGTCGTGCATGGATTTGGTTTCTACCTTCTTATTTTTTGTTATTTTCGTGCGCGAGCGGCGATAGCTTCCCGCGCATACATACCAGTCGAAAAAACGCAGCCGAATCGATCAGTCGGTGTCATCTTCGTTTACGCGTTATCGTATGAGTGTGTCGAAATTATTCGTACTGTTCGCTGTTCGTTTGCAAGTGCCCAGTTTCGTTCAAGTGTGCCTGCAATTCCCTATCTTCGACACCCTACGTGAAGTTGGAAGACGATTCTGGCGAGGAAGTAACTACCATCTCGGCGCCGAGTTCGCAGACGCCACGCAACGGAATTAAGGTTGGTGGATCCCCTTTTTGTTGCATGCATTTTTGATCGTGATTTGTATTGCCCGGAAAGAATCGTTCGATTTTCAAATATACAGTCCACTACTCATATCTACCAACCCAGTTTTTGTCCTGAGCTCAAAACAAACAAATACTTGACTACGCGAGTATTACAAGCCCTGGTTAAGTGACAAAACTTAAACTCCCCAACAATCATAAAAATAACTTTGAAGAATTATTAAACTGTATGAAAAAAGGTTAAAAACCTCGGAAAATCATAAAGATAACTTTGAAGAATTATTAAACTGTATGATAAAAGTTTTGAAAAACATCGAAAGATCATAAAGATAACTTTGAAGAATTATTAAACTGTATGATAAAAGTTTAAAAAACATCGGAAAATCATAAAGATAACTTTGAAGAATTATTAAACTGTATGATAGAAGTTTTGAAAAACATCGAAAGATCATAAAGATAACTTTGAAGAATTATTAAACTGTATGATAAAAGTTTAAAAAACATCGGAAAATCATAAAGATAACTTTGAAGAATTATTAAACTGTATTATAAAAGTTTAAAAAACATCGAAAGATCATAAAGATAACTTTGAAGAATTATTAAACTGTATAATAAAAATTTATAAAACATCGAAAGATCCGAGAGAAAGTGATATGTATGTAGTAGTGTAATCTGTGGTTTGTCTATGATTGTGTAGTCTGTGTAACCATGGCAATTCAAATAAAACAGTGTGTCTCAGGCAGCCGTGTGTTTAACTCGCATATCTAATACTGGCGACGACTCTTACCTATTCGCGTTTCAAAAATAAAACAAAATGTCGGAAACTTTGGACTTTTAACTAGTTTTAATCATAATATACAGTGTTGGAAGACGTATAAAGGCAGGATTACGCAGTTTTTCATTGCCAACGACATCACCAATGCCACGGATTCGGCAGGAGAAAAAAGGCGTGCCATTCTCTTGAGCGCACTCGCCGAGGACATATTGTCAAAATTGGACATCCACTTCACACCAAAACGCATAGGATTCGGTGAAAAGCATAACTTTTAATTAAACGATTGTCAGTGCAACATTATGACAGAAGATATTATAAAATTGGTATACCACTTAATATCAATTTGTAAGAAAGCATTTAAGCACAAACCAACTCGACTGAGAGGAGTACTGGCACGATATCATAAATCTGGATTATGAGTAAAAGGCCGGAGATCGCAAAGAATTCGAATATAGAGCTTGGAAGAAGACAGTTCAAAATTTTATTCAAGAATTACGTCCTTTGGAAGTCTCTTACTCTCGATGAAAAGATAGAAAACGCGTTTACTTGGATCCATCTTTAATAAGCATTTCGAAAACTAAAAGACCGACAAGTGTAGGAGATAAAAGAGCCTTTTAACTCGCTGGCTATATCTGCGATTCTGTTAGAAATCTACTCGCAGATTACACAATAAACCATTTTTTTTCTACGATCTTTTTTTCAAATCAAAATTTAATCTTGTTTTAATGTTACACATGATTTTTTGTGTAAAATATGTTGCCCAAGTTTATAGTCAGAGGGGTCGTTTGGGATTAAGGTTTTTTAGGGAATTAGGATTTTTTGCAAATACGTAGAATTGCAAGTGTTTTGGATTTTTTTTCTTCGTCGTTTGCGCTGGCTGACATGGGCATCGAATTGTTAATTTATCAGAATACTATAATTTTTTTTCTGACTGAAATTTTTTTGCTCTTATGCCAGAGCAGTCAGAAAAACAAATCGAGATGCATTGTGCAACAACAAATAACAAATTAGGATTAAGAGAAATAAAATTAACAACGGAACGACGAGAGGAACAAGCCAAACTAAACCAGAAACAAGATTTAAAAAACTCATCGCCACAAACTAGGATTTCCTGTATGGAATAGGCTTTAGGATTATTTCCATTCCCCCATCCCAATATTGTAACACACAGGTCAATATTTATGTTGCCAATATCAAATTTACAATTGAACTATTATTATTTACACGTAGTACATAGGTATTATAATTAATTAATTCTAATTACGTATGTACTTACGTAATTACGTTTGATGTGCTATTATGAAGTATATAAGTAGTTTTGTAAATTATGTTACTGGCAACATACTGATATACGTTGATTTTTGTTTGAAGGTAGGTATGAAAGAAGTTAAAGAAAACAGAAAGCACTAATAAGGGTAAAATTGTTACATTGAGTGATTAAGTCCACTGACCTCAAACAGGTTGATCTTTGAGGTTATGTGTTATTGTCTCTTCTGTGGTTAATTTATAGGAATATCACTTTGGTTTATGCAGCTAAGAATAAATATGTGATATTAGAATTGCAGCCAGGGTTATGAGAGTATAGACTATAGTCTATATTCCAGTAAGGCTATAGTGTATATCATACAGACTATAAAATCCATTATTCGTCATTTTGTGAAAAATTTTGTTCAAATAAGACCGTAGATTCCTCCAGTAAAGATTCATCCATTTGGTAGCCTGAAAAGTAAATAACATACCTCAAGGCTAGCAGTCATAGCTGTAACTTGGTCCGCAAGCTCAATTAGCTTGTCTGGTTGTGTGGGCACACCAGTCTCCAGCATATCCTCAAGAGAAGTCACCAATGCTGCCCACTTGTCTGCTTCACGAAGAGCTGATGCTGCATTCTGTTAATGTAATCAGTACTGATGTTGTTTTTACCAGACTGCATCATGGTGATGTATGTATTACACTGTGCAGGTAATAAAATATGGTTCTCTTCAATAAATACTTGAATTATCCACTTTTAATTATACCATGTTTTTACTCTATTTCATACATCTCTAATCTTTCATTCTTGAGTCAAGAATCTTGACATATCCAAAGCAATTGGATGTTTAAAAGAAATAAACCACTAACCAGCCAGTCCTACCTAGTATCCATATTTCAATAATAACTGTAACATTTGTATGTCCATTTCTTTGGTGTGCTCTAGAACCTAGATAGCTCAATGGATTTCAATTTCAACATATAGGGTATCATTTGATTCGTCTTATGAAAGTGACATCAGCTAAAGCTATTTTCAGCAGTCAATTCTTTGTTTAATAACTACCAACACTGCACTCAAGCAGGTGATCAATAATACAACTATTTTAACTAGCACTACAAAAGAGCCCTCATACCTCTAGTCGGCTCTTCAACTGATCTATCCTCTGAAGACTCTCAATAGAGTGTCCCGTTTCTTGCTGTACTCCATGGACCTGCTGCTCCAGCGCAAATAGCTTCTGCTGCAATAATGCACTTTCCATCTGCAGCGATGATGCATCTTGCAGAATACGTGGTACTGAAGTCACTATCTGGAAGTTTCTACTTTTATAAATTTCAAAGTTTTTTTTTTTAATGTATGTTCGTAGGTAGGTTTAAGGTAGTTTTCAGCAACCCATTGTCATGTGTATACAAAGATAAAAGCAATTTTTTTAATTAGAAATTTTTACCCTTAAAAAAAAATTCCATAATACAGGGATAATAACGACTGGGTCTATTGGAACAAAATTCTGCATCTCTACCCTTTTCATGGTAGTAGACAATGTTATTGAAGAAACATCAAGACTTTCATTTTTGAATGAACTTATACATGTATTTTTCTATGAGCTAAACTGAGCTATGTTTTACCTGAGTAGTGGTTTCATCCAAGGAGTTACTGAGTTGTTTCATGTAAAGTTGTAGCCTTGCAACTGTGTTTGCGACGAAAACCTGCATGTAAAAACATTTATATGTGGTATAGGGGGTGGGGTCTTATTTAAGGCGGCAGGAGGTCGCATACGAAAGTGCTTTTAGTTGTTAGAGGATTTTTGTCCGATTCCAACGATACCACTCTCAACTCTCGGCGACGCACGGTTTTCGAGATAATTAAGAAAAACTAATCTAACCTTAAAGTACTATATAAACCACTAACTGTCATATTATTATATTGGCAGAATTGTCGGTAAGCAAATGAACTGTCAATTCGGACACAAATATGTCAATTACCGTATCTATATATGGCTAATAATCAATTTCTGTCAAAAAATTACATTTGGAACTGTCAAATTGGTTAATTAATTATCTGTGTTAGTAGTTGACCAACATACAGAAAGCGATTTGACATCGCTGTTTGACTTGTTATTCTTGTCACATTTATGTTCTCTCCTTGGAGGTGCGTGGATGTACTCTCAGTGCTCTCGGTGCTTTCGCTGCTATCTCGCTGTTTTTGGATACCCTAACAACCTTCGGCACCCCTACCGGACTTTTGATTTCTTGCCTACACGACTGACCTTCGCTCGTAATATGGACCACGATTCGTTGCCTACCCGATCGACCTCTGCGCATGTTAACCCGGACTCCGAGCTTGGCCCTGAGGAACAACCTCAGCCATCAACTTCGGCGACTCCATCAACTTCGGCGATTCCATCAACTTCGCCAACGCCATCAACTTCGGCGACGGCATCAACAAGTTTTGTTGAAAATGCTGATGATGAACCTACTGCGAAAAGGCACCGACATGTTGACGAAGTGAAAAAAATGTGGAATGTTGTTAAACTTTCAAGGACAGTGGGCACCTGAGAGCAAGCGGTAAAATTTGCCGAGGACATGGGAATGGTACAAAAATCAAAAATGTGTACCTATCACAAAAATCCCATGTCCATAATGTTACATACTCATAATACTGTGAGATCATTCCAATGTCACAGGGGAAAATGCAGATCGAGTAGCAAATTGTCTAGAGCAACCAATACGTGGTTCGAGAATGCTAAAATTCCCATAGTGCAAGTGTTCTATCTTATGTACGCATATGCCAGTAAATGGTCATATGACGATACAATAAAAGATTTTTATACTGAAGACTACTGCTTGTCAAGGACAACAATAAGCGCCTGGTTTTCCTATTGTAGGGAGTCTGGTAATCTACCATATAAACAATGAAAATATAAAAGGAAAAATTGGAGGTCCAGGCAAGATTGTGCAGATCGATGAAAGCAAATTTGGGAAAAGAAAGTTAAATAAAGGTGAGTTATACAATATTATAATAATTAAAACTAAACACATTACATTTAATTTTAATAGGCCTGTTTACTAAAACCAATTTCTCTTGTTCTAGGTCGTCACATTGAAGGACATTGGGTCCTAGGAATGATCGAAGATGGGAGTGAAGATTTAAGATTAGAAATTTGTGATGATAATGTACGTTCGGCTGATGTTTTGGTGCCCTTAATAAAGAAACATGTTACCGAGGGCACCACAATCCACACGGATTCGTGGAGGGCCTATGATTGTCTGGGGGAACATGGGTATATCCATAAGAAAGTCAATCACAGTGACCCAGACAATCCTTTCGTGGGCCCTGACGGCACGCATACTCAAAGAATAGTCTCAGTGGCGTGTCGTCAAATATTATTTTCATAAAGATAACTATAATAATAGACAAAATTTTTGTGATTTGTTATATGAGTATTTGTGGAGGATAAATACTGAAAATAAACATTTAGATCCATTCGAAGAATTAATAAAAGTTATAAATTATGTTTATAATAAAAGGTAAAAAATATATTTGTTGTTTTATTGTGTGTGTGTGTGAGTAAAAGACTCAACCCAAAGGAACAAAGATCCAACAATAGAACCAAATGGAAGGAGAGTTGGTTGCATTAGGTTATGTTAGGTTATATTTAATTACAAGTAAGGAGGAACCCCGCGTGATTATCCGTCTCGTTCTTACACATACTCAAATTAATTTTTTTTCGAGTTTTCACGCCGAACGCGCTTATTAAATATAATAGAACTAGAACTGAAATATGATCTTGTGTAATATAAACCTCTTTCTCGTGGGTTCCACTGGTATTCCAAGCTCTGTTAATCCATTGTTTGGGATCAAAGTCATTTTCTGCGAATGTCTTTAAATCCTGAAATTGATAGATAACTATAAGAGAAAAAATCAAAGCAAGGATTTTGTCCCGGCAGGAACTAACATATCCAAAATGTAATAATTACAATAATAAATACATTTCATTCACTACTTCTATGTATTTTAAAAATCTTACCATATTTAAATAATTATTTAGCGCTGGGTGATCCCACAAACTATCCTAATAATTAAGTTTTGTGGATGGCTTGGCTAACATTACACCAAAAAAAACGCTAACACAGACAGACAAATGCATATACAGAAAGAGAAAATACCATGTCGTATCCGGTGCTGTCGTAGGTAAGTCATAAACTAAACTATATTTGACATTGACATTTGGCAGAGACAACAATGCCCAAGCGTGACGTGGACTGCTTAGTCAAAGTTTATAAGTGTGTGCACCTCCATGTGTCGTGTCGTGTCGTACCGTAATTGTGGTTTTGGAAGTAGGCAACATTAATATTTTCTTGTCTACGTCGCAATCGCAAACCGTCAAAGTCAAATTTAGTTCCAAAAATTGCCGCGGAACTTCATTCATTGTTTGACAAGATAAAACAAGTTTTTCAATGATGGAAAATTGTAAAGGCACGTATGTAAAATGTCAATAATATAATTTGTAAATAATTAATTTAGTATAGAATTGCAACAAATATGTAAATTATAATTTAATTATATTATAAACGAAAACATCACAAGCAATACTTATTGAATATTTATAATAGGTAAGTTTATTTGAATTTTGGACGTGTACATAGGAAAACTAATTTAACTAACGCAGTTTGCCCGTTACTCTGCTATTCGTTACTGCCCCACATGTTGCGGAAATAAAATACTCTGCTTTGAGCAAAACGGTATTAACACTTTTGGTGTACACCAAAGCTGTTCTTCCTATCTTCACCAATACAGTCGAGTCCTGGTACTTCTGGATCCTAAAACCCTTCACCTTGGTTATTTGAGCTTACTCTAAGAGTTTCCTGTTACCATTTCATAACAAACTTTGTTCATAACATGTCTAATCAATAAAATTATTGATGAAACAAGTTTGTTCATGATTATTTTTGAGATTGACAAATGTATTTTCTTTTACCATTTACAAACAAAGAGGAAAAGATTGTGTTATTTAACTATTAAAAAGAAACTCACAAATCTAAGGTTATACATGGAAGATATTTTAAGAAAAATGGTTACCAGGAGTACTTAACAACGCAATGTATTCCCTGGCAATGGTATTTGAAATTTTTGTCTGCTTGTCAATGTATTTGTTCTTGCTAATCAGACAGAGCTCATCCAATATTAGGTTTTCATTGATGTGTTGTAATTATAGTAAGTTGAAATTAATAATTTCTACATAATAAATATGTATTTCTGTATTTTCCAGCATAATGAAACAGAATCACTCACAATTAGAAGATAGTGATGATGAAGTGGATAATTTACCTCTAAAGTTTATATCTACTGATCACAAAATCCAATCTATGAAGGAATTAAAGAGTTACAGTGTGCATGCATGTGACTTCTGCGAGAAAAGTTTTACTAATAGGTATGTTTATGTTTTTTTATTCACACTTATACCCTGGAGCTGATTACTGCAGATTTTACTAAAGATAATATTGTGATTATAGTGAATCTCGATTGTAATTCAATTGTTATAGTGAATTAACAAACATTGCTACTAGTAAAAACTATTCTGAGACCCAATTGAAACTCTATTTTAACTTTGAAAAATCAGCAGACTGCAGCCCTCCTTGATTCTTGTTTTCTTCAAGCAAGTTTGTTTTTTTTTACTTTATATGAGATTAATAAATATCAATAAATTGCAAGATAAATATTGGTTTATAGTGTCAATAATGACAATGTAATAAGTTTTTAATCTGTAAATAGCATTTATTTAACATTTATGCACACTAATAAAAATACAGAGACAGTTTATAAAGTTATTTTATTGTTCTTGTTTTTCAGGTATAATTATTTAATCCATAATGCCAAACATATAATAATACCCCTAATGAAAATGTTACCTCAAAATTGTGTTGAATGTGGCTTGTTCTGCATATCTCAAGAGGAATTCAATGAACACATGTCTACGAAACATAATAATATTGTCAAATCACAACACATTTCTTATGATTATTCTAAAACTAAGATAAAAGAAAAGATAAAGTTTGAAGATGACGAAATAGAGGAAATAAATGAAGATGAACAGCCATTGAAATATTTGAAAAGGGAAGTGAAAGAAGCAGTAGAAAATGAGGAAGGAATTAGTACAGAAAGTATTTTAGGAAACTTTATGATGAATTGCAAAGTTGATGTTGAAAAATTTGATCCATGGATATCTCAAACTGGTGATTGTGAAACTACTGATATAATTAATGGATGTAAAAATGAATATAAGATTTCATTAGCAGAATTTGACGCTTCTATAAAACACAATAGTGTAGAAGAAATCCATGAAGCTAGTCCGGAAAGTAAAGTAGATTTAAATTGTTTTACGTATAATAATTTAATTAAAAATGAATTAGATAGTTTTAATAGCTCTGATGCTGATTCATCATCGGATTTCTCAGATTTAGATGACCCTATTGTTATATTGGCACCGGTAAAAAAGGAAATAGATACTGAATTGAAGCATGATAGTGTGCATTTTGATGATCTCATGAAACCAGGAATATATTATTGTAAGCGATGTTTTAAGAGATTTCCTAACAGGTAAGTTTATTAAATTAAGTGATAACAGTGTAATAACAGTTACCATTAAAGATTTGTTGAATTCATGTTGTTTGTATGTGTGTGATGTGTTGTCATAAGATTTTGATTTATTTATAAAAATAAATGTATCTGTGACAGTGTTTTGCACTAGCTTTTGTAAGTTAGCCATGCTAAATCGCACTCTTAAATTGCTCCGTTTATTAAAGATTGGGACTACAACATGTATCTTTATCATATTTAAAATCTGAAACAACATTGAATTCATAAAGAGACATGTAATAGAAACTGTCACTTTAGCCACAATCAATATCAGTGTAGAATGTGCATGCATTATTTTGCATTATTAATTAGGCCAAAGTTGAATCCTCCCCGTATTTATTTATTTAAATTAATACATTAATTTATTTCAGGTTTGAAGTAATAACCCATGAAGCAATACATTTAGACTTATCTAAAGCAGCCCTGAATAGCTATAAGGATAAAACGAAGCACAAAACAAAGGTAGACACCAACCTATTCCCACCGGGCACATCCAATTTTGTTAACAAATGTATTCGTTGCAACGAACTAGTCTCGGATGAGAAATTACATTCAAAATCTTGTTTTAAGATGTATTGTCCCGCTTGTGCTAAAGGTTTTAACAATAAATATAAGCTAGTTGCACATCAAGAGAATTGTAATGGAGAAGCAGTGGTGAATTTGTGTGATCCATGCCTATATTTGAAGGATAAACCAAAGCATATACAATATAATGGTATTATGCGGTGTGACGAACAGGATGTGAAAAGACGGTGTCATTGGTGTAACCAATTATGTGACTATGTGTCCTTAGTGACTATTATTAGTAAGAAAACATTCAAGGATAGAATTAAGTTTGAAGGTGAAGAGAAAGATGTTAAAGTTAAAAACAATGTCACTAAAAAAGAACATAAAAAAACAATTGCTGAGCTGAAGAAAATAAAAAAACAAATGAAGAAAAACAGATTAAAAGAGAAAATCATAGAGAAAGAATTAAGAAAAAAAGAGCGAGCTAGGCGTAAAATGCTTTCGAAGTGGGATAGGCTAAAATTAATTCAGAACAGATTAAAATTGATGAAGAAATAAAAATTTTAATGTGTTTCATCTTTCATTATACTATTTACATAATATCAGTATAGGCTTTTGTTAGAATGCCATAGTATGTTCTTGATTGTACCATAAAACCAATATCAAATAACTGAGCGATAAAGGCAAAAACTACAATCCCCCCTTTCCTACAACAACGGTGTTGTTAGTCGGATTTAGCAAAGAAGGGATCAATATAATTGTCATTAATGATTATACATATTAACATTATTTATAAACAGGTAGGAAACTTATTTATGATGATGATTTAACGAGTAATTTATTGCGTTTGAGCAACTTAAAATTGAAATGCTTCCAACGCCACGCTGTCTTCCTATAATAAAATAGATGAAGTAGTTACAGAATGTCTCTTGTTGAGTACTTAATTACTGCCTACGCTACGTTGTGAATTTTATATCTGCGTGTCGTTGTTATTAGCATTCGGGATCGTGCTGCTGACCTCTAATTTACGGACTACACAAATTAGTTTACGTTTCCAAGGATAGATGGCGGGACCAACATGAAAAAACTTATTAACAAAAAATCTAGACAATCCCTTAGTATCTGTATAGTTCAGTGGTTCCCAACCAGTGGTCCGCGCATGATTGATATTACAGTGGTCCTTGCCCAGGGAAAGGTTGGGAACCCCTGGTATAGTTGGTAGTGATCAAGGAACATAAATACTATAAAGAAACTTAGTGACCCTGCTTTCGAAGGGCTTTGTCAAGATTTGAATCCCGGCGAATACCGTACGTGTTTAGAGAAAAATGTTAGTTGTAGGATGGTGGGTGATATCGTACCTCAAGCGCTGGGACAGCTTGGACCATGCTGCACCATGCATTCGATAATTTGCTTCACTAGTCTAGTCAAAGGCAGTCACGCGAGATAATAATTTTCATTCGGTTTACGTAATTAATTCTAATTAGGCATAAATTACCTACTGAGCTACTACTAGCTTCTAATTAGTATAAGTACAACAATAATAATTAGTCTTGGCTTATCCCTCGAGCTCTAAATATGATTTACGTTACGTTTCAAAGCACATGTTGCGGACTTGTATTAATCACGAGGGGAGACGTCATCGTAGTATTTTGTCCAAGAAAGGACTACGCGATCACTATTTATGTACGAGTACTTATAGTTGTGCCCAACCTCTTAATTGTCTAGGTCGAATATTAGTAGGTAACTATAAAGTAACAATATAGGTAGGTAGTGGGTATGATGTTAGCTAAGAGCAGGCGCGCAAACGTCCAGTATTTTCAGATTCTGAATTCAGTTGTGGAAAGCGGGATTGAAAGAGTCAGAGGGTAAATCTTTTTCTATTGAGGAAATATTTTCGTCGGCTCAACTTACTCCTGACTCTTTTCGCCCTGCCCTTCTCTACTGTCAGTGTAAATCTGGTTCCACATGCAAATTCCGGACGCTTGCGCCCGGCCTTAATCTCATTGTTATAATTACTTTACCTACAAGGCTCGATATTTAAATGAAGTGTACAGTCACGTCCATAAATATCTGACCCCCCCCTGGC
>LGAG01001604.1:17778-35566 GCA_001278395.1 Lerema accius
ACGGCGCAGGCGCAGGCGCAGGGGGCTGCTTGGTGTCTGCCGACGTCGATATGACGGCGGCGGGGATGCTGTCCTCGTCGTTCACGCTGCCCACCAACACTTTTTGCTGCACACATACACACACACATATAGATAATATAGCATAGTCCTAGATTTAGAACATAATAATATGTAATAATAGTTACTGTAGTGTATGGATATACACAGATAAAGAAATAATAAATATATCACAGTTGCTAGTGTCGTGACGGTTGCGGTCTGACGTTTGACTTACTCCTAGCCCCGACACGGCACGAGCAAGATGTGCTCTCGGAATAGTTTGTGTATTATTCAAACCTGATACCTAGAACCTGTACAATACAGTTACCATGGTCAATAAAGATACTCTCATGTAAGTCCGTCGTTTTCATTTATGAGGTTTTATATGTGTACATTTACGTATATTTTAGATGCACCAAGTGTGGTTGACGACTATAGGTGGACCAGGAAGACGATGCTGATTTCTAAATACTTTATGGTTCCAGCTAAATTTTTAGAGATAATGAAACGCCGTCATAGCAAAACGTTTTTATTTATTTATTGATGATTGGCGATTGGAAGTGCTAGTGAAAATTTAGTTACCATCTAAAATATAAAAAATAAAAAATTCATGTAGCATAACAAATTCGACATGGTCTTAACAAGTACATCAACTGATGCACATGTTATTATCTAATAAGTATGAGAGTAGTGTTAAGATGGTATCACTTACTTTGTCGGCGGCGGCCTTCCTTGCGGCGCCGGTGCTGTAGGTGCGCGGGCGCAGCCCCTTCAGAGACGCGTCGATCTCGATCGGCACCGGCTCGAAATCTATCACACAACACACTTCGGTTTACAATACACATACTCAAATAGATATACAGAAAGACATAAGAATAAACTCACGACTAGCAATCCTCAAAAAAAGAGGGGGAAATGCTTATAAAGGATATGAATCCAATTATAACACAACCCTTTAACGGTCCACTACTAAGCACGGACCTCTCCTTTTAACGGAGGCCTAGGGCATCCTGCAGCCGCTCCAACCCTTGGCCTGTCTGAGGTGGCCTTACAGCTGAAAGACCAGTACTGATGTACTGGAGAGTGAAGCAAGTTCCAGGTTTAAGTCCTGGTATCCACCAAAGCGGAGAGAAGAGAAGACAAAAGGAAATGTGTTTGATTAACCAATCCAATTTCGTTATTTCCACATCTCCTCTCCGCTTAGCTTGTGTGGAAATGGATGAAGCGGAGAGGAAAAACGTCACATTTTTCTATGGAATTTTGTGGTTACTATCTCTCACAACTTACATCACAACTGTGCTACACACACAACGCTCACATCTCTCCGCTACCAGACCATAACCTGCTAGCTTTACAGCAAATCTCTCATCTCCTCTCCTCTCCGCTGTGGTGGATACTGGGCCTTACACCTGGATCATTAACCTTGGTGTCCCTGGATCCTTACCCTTGGTGTCCTGTGAGAGGTCGGCGATGTACGCGGCGAGGTTGGTGGGGTTGACTCCGAGCGCCAGCGCGGCGGCGTCCAGCCCCAGGTCCCCGCGCTGCAGCCGCTCCAGCACCTCCGACGGACCCTTCGCCTGCCAGAAGTCGCGCGCCGTACTGCTGGGACACACCGAGATGACACCTTGTATTAACTTGTGTTGTATGATTCCATTTCAAATTTTAGTTTTTACACGTATATCCGTGCCTTATAATGCACACACAAGTCATTCCTTACTAACACTTATTTAATGAGCATTAACAGAATACTTGTAAAGCAATAATCCTCTTTAATGTACCCTTCAAGACACGTGCTCTTTAGGGCACAGTACCTTATTGAGCATAGTACAATTTAGAACACACAAACAAACATCGCTGTAATCAATACAGCACTGTACCCTATAGGTCACTGTACCCCACGGAGCACCGTATTCTATACGTCACATACCATCACCCATGACTATACCGCCACATCGAACCCTATAGGGCACAGTATCCCACTGAGCACAGTACCTTAAAAAGCACAGTGTCCTACACAGCACTGTAGCTTACAGAGCATAGTGCCCTACAAGGCACCGTACCCCACAGAACACCATGGCCCACATAACATCGTGCCCCACAATCACAGTGCCCTACAATTCATCGTAGCCCACAGAACACCGTACCCTACAAGGCACAGTGCCCTACAGAGTACCACTAACCCCACTCCACTCACCGATAAGGCCTGTTGATGCAGCCGTACACGTCCCGATAACGACCGTACAGCGTCCCGTAACTGACCCCGAGGATCTCCGCCGCCTGCTTCATCTCCAGCTCTTTGATCCTCACCGCCTCCATCACCTGGGTATGATGAAGACACAAGTTTCATCATCAATTACATCACTACGAGACTACATGACACTAACAGCCCTGACTCTAGCGTAAACATTGAAACACAATTTGCCATTCAACACTGACTGCCTACAGCTTAGTAACTTTTCTTTATAAAATTAAATCGATGTATGTTAGTCTCACTAAAACTCGATAACGGCTGGACCGATTTGGCTAATTTTTGCTTTACTTTTGGAAGTCCAGAGAAAGTTTAAAAGGTGAGTAAATATGAAAAAATATTCAGTTTTTTTTATTGATACTGAAGCGGTACGAAGTTTGCCGAGTCAGCTAGTTATTTAACATTATTTACATAGTTTTCTAAACGTAAGCTAATTTAACATTTGTTAAACAAACTAATCGTCAATCATTATAATCAGCCGGCAAACCAACCATTTACTACGAGCTGATAAATGCCAACCATTAAAATCAGACCAACTATTACAATGACCGGCAGTAAATTGCTAACCAGCAACTAACCACACAGCCAAACAATAAACTGCCAACAATAGCCAACATACCCGTTTAACATAATTCTCCTCCCAGAACTGCGGCCGTCGTCCGTGCTGCAAGTAGTCGTTGAGCTTCACGACGTCAGAGAAGCGCGGGTCGACAGGACTCGACTTCGCGCCGGGGACCGCTGTCGATAAAGTTTAATGATTACGACACACCCCAACGACTACTACAAGAGATGTGAGGTCGGCTACAGACACAGATTTTAAGATGGACATTCAAATAAAATTATAATTGATGGGATTTGATTTTGAAATTTGAATTTAAAAAATACTTTTCAGAAACCAGAACAGTCGCTTTACATAACTTTATTAACCTTGATTGAGCATTTATTGTACCTTGATAGGAAAATTAAGACTAAACAGTAAAAAAATAAAAATAAAAAAAACGTAAGCCAGTCGAGGTAGTATAAGTATTCTAAGTGGGTACTCACGTTTAGGCAAGTCGATGTGGGAGGTGCCGCCCGAGGAGGACGACGAGGCGGGATGGTTGGCGGCGGGTGTACTGTCATCCGATTCCTCGTCTGAAACAAACGACAATAATAAGTAATCTCATTTAGTACAATAGCTAGGTTTCACCATTATTCTCTTACCAACACAATGTCTGACACAATCATTATAAATTACTTACATGCTCACTAAATCATTCACCTAAAAGCTCACTTTAATTCAAAATTCAAAATCATGTAGGTATCAATGATACACTTATAGACTATTATGTTATGTTAAGAGTTCTATCTGACTCACTCTCCTACTTACACCTCATAGATTGATTCACTTACTCACTCCGTTACTACGCACCCACCAACCTACTCCGCAACCCCCCTACAACCCCGCACCACCAACCTGCACTGTTATCCCCGTCGACCTTGAGCCTCGTGTGGAGGAAGGAGCCGATGTCAGCGGGCGCGTGCTCCCAGTCGTCGTCGCTGTCGGCGCCGCCCCACGACACGCGCTCCGCCGTGATGTCCAGGTTGCCGTGTTGCCACTCTTGCTCCTTGTCGCGTTCGCTGGAGACGAATGAGAGAAATTCACATACAAGTGATATTATAGAATACAGATACAATTGCGATTGGAAATGACAGCTCGTCGTAAAGTGACAACTGATCGCAAAAAGACAACTCTGAGTAAAATGACAATTGTTCTCACAAAAAAAGATTGATCGTAAAATGAAAATTATGCTCGTAAAACGAATATGTCAAACATTGCTTATAAAATAAATTACTTTACATCCTTAAAATAGTAATAGTCGTAAATACTAATTTCGCATAATGACAACCCGTATGGCACAAGGACAAAAAAATCTCGCTTCTCATAATAACAGTTGGTACTAAAAAGACAACCTTGGTAAACAGACAACCTACTAAAATGACAACCAATCGAAAACTGACAACTTCACGAACTGACAATAGCAGGCCTCAACAAAAGGCTTCTGAGAGCCTGCGCGATACCTTTAAAACGTGTATTAACGACATTAGACAGGTAAAAATTAAGATATTTCCATAGCTGTTAATACGGAAAGTTAGATTATTATAATTAATTAATACTGTATATCTCATAAACCACTCTAACGCCACCCGACGACCCTGACTAAAACTACCTATTACGTTATGTCAACAAAAACTAATCTACAAAAAAAACCTGTCTGCTTATCAACTATTCTCTTTTGTTGTTAGCTTGAGCCGGCGCGCGGTGTTACCTGTTCAATATCAAATATTTTTTACGAGCTATCGTCCGCGACTCCACCCCCGCGTAATTTTGCCGTTTTCGCAATATTTTTTATTGCTGCTCCTATCCATTATATAGCCTATAGCCTTCCTCGATAAATAGACTATCCTACACTGAAAGAATTTTTCAAATCGGTCCAGTAGTTTCTAGGATTAGCGCGTTCAAACAAACTCTTCAGCTTTATATTAACGTGTCACAAATACATTTTACATTTTTTATTAATAAAAAAAGCACACTACTATACGTTCGATGGATCAACATATCATACACATGTCAAACAGGAGGCCCAGTTGACAGATAGCTCACGTTGGAATTGACAATTTCCGGATTGTTTGACATATCACTTATGGTCCAATTTGGACCAAAGAACGGGTCTTAAGTAGTGATATCCGGCCAGGGATATCAAAAAAATTTATAGTCAATCGTTTGACATATGAGTTACGGTCCAATTCGGGCCAAAGGAGACATCTTTCTAGTTTAAATATCTATTTTAGCACACCAATCTTGTTTAGATTCTAAGTGAATGTATTTAGTATCAAAATTCTGAAGCATTATTATTACTAACTAAATATTCAAGTTGTACAAACGAACATTCCATTTTGTTTTATTACAATAATTAACTATTATTAATTGTAATCCGTCGCAATGGCATAATATAACAGATAGTATTTTAGTAGCTTCTAACCGTTTAGAACATACTCGTACACTAACACGAGATGAGGTGTCTATCATGTTAGCTGTGAAAAACTATTGTTTGAGTGTTTAATCAAGTCATATAATTAAAATGTATAAATAAGGAGTATACGAGTGTAATTACTTAAAGGTTTACCATGTTATTTATAAAACCACAAGCTTCAGTAGTTTGTTGCTAAGAGATATGAAAAACGGTCATTTAACGTAAATACCGCTATGAAGAACAGGCGAATTTCAAGCCTATAAGAAAGGTTATAGAGTTCAAAATAAAATGGCCAGTGTCGAGGAGATACCTAGAAGAGAAATGGAAGATGTTTTGGAAGCGAAGAGTGAGCAGAAAGAGGATCAAACTGAAGACGTAGTTGATTACGACGAACTAGTGTCAGCGGCTGGCGAATTTGGACTTTACCAAGTGTTTCTTACGTTCTGCACTTTCCCCTTTTATGTATTTGGAGTGTTCGCGTACTTGGGCCAACTATTCCTCACCGAGACATCGCCCAACCATTGGTGTTGGGTGCCGGAGCTGGCCAATTTCACCGCGATCGAGCGCCGAACCCTGGCCATACCTTCGGATACGAACGCGAGGTTCGGATACTCGCAATGTGAAGTTTACGTCGCGAATTGGTCAGAAGTACTATTTTTCGGTACACGGCCTAACGAATCTTGGGCTACAGAACCATGTCACAGCTGGGAGTTTAATAGTACCGAAATACCGTACCCTACTATAACTAGCGAGATGGGATGGGTGTGCGACAAGGCCAGCTACCAAGCTACCGCACAAGCTGTCTTCTTCGTGGGGTCAGTGACCGGGGGGTTCCTCTTCGGTTGGCTGTCCGATCGCTTCGGGAGGATCCCAGCAGCCGTCTCCAGCAACATCATCGGCTGCATCGCCGGTATCGTCAGCATCTTCGCTGGCAACTTCCTCCAATTCTCCATCTGCCGTTTCTTCATGGGCATGTCGTACGACTGCTGCATGATGATGACGTATCTCCTCGTTCTGGAGTTCGTAGCTCCGAAGTACAGAAGCCTGATGGCAAACTTGCCGTTCGGGATCTTCTACTCGTTCGCCGCGACCGCCTTGCCCTGGATAGCGCTCGCATGTGGACACTGGAAGACCTTAAGCTTGGCAATGAGTCTCCCGATGGCCCTAGCCCTGTTGACTCCACTCATAGTCCCCGAGAGTCCCAAGTGGTTACTAATCAAGGGTCGAATCGACGAAGCCGCTGACCAAATAGCTAAAATCGCGCGCGTCAACAAAAAAGAAGTTCCTACAAAGCTGATAGCACGATTCAAGGCTCGGAAGACGGAACCTGTTCCATCGAAGAGTCTTCTAGACATCGCCACGAGGCCAATACTCAGAAGAATCCTGTTTTGCCTCTGCATCGAATATATGTGCTGCATGATAGTCTTCGACGCCTTATTGAGGAGTTTAGGGAGTTTGCAGTTCGATTTCTTCGTGTCTTTTACTCTGGTTTCCCTCACAGAACTCCCTTCTTTGGTGCTGATTTCGTTCATCCTAGATCTGACTGGTCGAAAATGGCTGACGGTAATGTGTTTACTAGTGTGCTGTGTGTGTTGTTTGCTGACGATGTTCGCGAGCGCCGGTCTCCCGTCAGTATTATGCGCCGTCATTGCTAGGTTCTCTATGAACATGACGGTTAATATAGCCATGCAGTGGGGAGCTGAGATGTTGCCAACGCCCGTCAGAGGATCAGCAGTCACCTTCATACATATATGTGGTTTTGTTGCCAGTATTCTCTCACCATACATAGTATATCTCGAGAACTATGTTACGTGGTTGCCATTAGCTGTAATATGTGTGGTCGCGTTACTAGGAATGGCATCAGCTTTGACGTTGCCCGAGACGGCGGGGAGAGTCATGCCACAATCTTTTGAGGACGCCGAGGATTTGTATAGGAATCAGAGGTTTTTCGACGTGCCATGCTTCAAGAAAGTGAGGTCCAATGGACAAGTTAATCCGTCTTTTGAAATGGAAATGAGTTAATGCTAATTATGTCGTTTCATTTACCACAGTTTTATAATTCGACTGCGCCAAAAACAGGGTAATATTTTTTGTATGTATGTCCACGTATGTATGTATGTATGTTCTATGGCACATTCTAGTGTGTTCTGTGTAGCATTCTGATAATTTTATTTATTGGAGAAGTTTAGAGACTTACATACAAACTGACAAACAGTACCTCTTTTTAATAAGCAAATATTCTCCTCTATACTTCGTTTTTTCGTCGTGATTTAAAAGGTAAACAATCTTGGCACAACTTTTATTTATTGCATTAATTAAACAAAATATTTAGAAGTATACAGAAATTTATTTTAACATTAAATTATTGTTTATTCTTAGTTTTTTTTTAATTTGTGTCTGTCTTATTTTTAAATCGATAATATCATAAAAAAGAAACTGTAAGATTGTTTACCTTTTAAATCACGACGAAAAAAACGAGGTATACATAATTATGTATATCATTACAATACTACTAGATGTGACGGCACGACAACCACTATCTAATAAAACAAATAAAATATATAGCAATACAGAAAGTTCTATTGACTTTGTTATTGAATCCAACAGCTTGTGCGTGTGTTTGTACATAGTAAATAATCTCCTTGTTAAGATACAGATGGGGTTTTTAATCTTAGGGCCTGTTTCACAATCGTTGAGTAAAGTTCTGTAAGCTACTTTGAACTTATTTGTACGGTAAACCAGTAAATTGCGTTTCACAATTTCACTTTAATTTACGGATGATTGTGAAATCTATAGAGTTAACGAAAGGATTTACTCTCTGAGTAGCTTACTTTATAAATAACTACTGACATCTTTACTTATCGATTGTGAAACAGACCCTTAATCTTACATATAACAAAATTGGGGGGGGGGGCTCTGTTTGTATGTGTGTTTGAAAGAGTATCACGTAAGAACTGCTGATTTGACAGAACAATGAATAAAATACATAAACAATCCTGAACTCGGGGCGTTATTTAGGCTTTATTTTATTTTATTTAAATCAGTCCACATTAACAAAAGTCATTAAAATGTGAAGTTTGGGACTTCTCAAACTGACATGTCTGACAGTTGACGTGGTCAGCCATATTGAAAAAACTTACACCGAAGCGAAGCGAGGGCGTGTCCACTGGTATATATGTACTTAAATATATATACTCACAGTTTGACAGTATGTGACGTATCTTCATCCGTGGGTTCACTCGTCAACCTCTGTCGTTTTGGGCTCGGGCTGTTGCTGCCGACAATTACAACAATTACATCGACAACCCCGTAGCCTAGTTGGTAGTGACCCTGCCTGCAAAGCAAGGGATCCCGGGTTCGATTCCCGGCCGGGGCGAGTAAATGTGACAGATAAATGTTTGTTCTCGGGTCATGTGTTAGTGATGTGTTATTAGTGTTGTCCATGCCACCCGCGACACAGGGAATACTACTGCGGGGGTATGAGTGTGTTAGCGCTTATTGATGATCGTAATAAGACGACATACAATACACATCCCAATGTTACGCAGTCACCAGTGTTTGACATAGTTAAAGTTTACATAGAAAACAGGTAAATAACACTATACTTTATGTATTATATGTGTTATAAACATATTTATTATTAGAAAATATAGCAACACTCACACTACTATACTACATATTTCTTATACTAACATAACAGTTGACAGAATTTACGTCAACGTTGATATTTGACCAAGTCTATGGTTTTATATAGTAAGTTTTGGTCAAATGTTGACCATAGCAAACTATAATAATATATAAACAAAATTAAAGGATTTAAAAAAAAAGCTTTTATTTTATTACTTTTAATAAGAAAAATAACTAAAAAGTTAAAACGTACAAAATTTCAAGTGCCTACTGTTAACCGTTGAACAGTTGAATCGTCTGGAGCCAATCCTGGTAGCAGTATCACATCATGCTTATTATAAACATGCATTGTCATCAGAACTGGACCAGTGTGTAACATTTTAGCTCAATCGGACACCGGGAAGTGGGTGTAATTTAGCTTGCAAGATTTGATTACAAACACCGGGACAGGTGAAACTAAATGAAAGCTTGTAATAAACGTATAATGATTACCTCTCAGAGCGTTCTCTCTTAGTAGGGCTACTCTTATCCTTGGTCGGTAGTTTGATTAATGGGGGAGGCCCTCCTGTGGACAAACACTACATTATATAAACTGCTAGCTATACATATAATAAAATTGAAAGTTGGGGGGCTCTGTCTGTCTGTGTGTTTGAAAGAGCATCACGCCCAAACGGCTGATTTGACAGAACAATGGATGAAATACATAAATAATCTTTAACTCCGGGCGTTATTTAGGCTTTATTTTATTTAAATCAGTCGGCTCTATCAAAAGTTATTAAAATTCAAAGTTTGTATGGGACTTCTTAAACGACATAACTGACAGATGTGGTCAGCCATATTGAAAAAGCATACATCATTAATCGTCATTTCTTTTAGTCATTTCAGGCTACATCTTGGCTTATTTCTTGCTTATAATGAAAAGACTATGAAGAGCTCTAATCTAAAAAACGTTTTAACAGGTAAAAGGTACACCGAAGCGAAGCGAGGGCGAGTCCACTAGTATAATACTAAAACGCTTCTCACCGTTAACATTAAATTTATCACCGGTCCGGTTTTCAGCGTCGGTCTCGTCCCTGGCGTCGGTGTCCGGAGTCTTGCGGTCTCGGCGCTCGTCGTGTCTGTCCGTCTGTCTCGGCGACTGCTTCGTCTCGGCCGGCTTGTCCGACGGCCGGTTGTCCTTCGTCGTTGTTGTCACCACGCCTGTCAACGATTGAGCGTTTTGTTTCAATAATCATTTAGGTACTTATACCTTGCTTTTTTCGTCGTGATTTAAAAAGTAAACAATCTTACAGTGTCTTTTAATTGTAATTATCGATTTAAAAATAAGACAGATACAAATAAAAAAAAAATAAGTAATAAACAAATAATTTAATGTTAAAATAAATTTCTGTATACTTCTAAATATTTTTTTAATTCAATAAAATAAATAAAAGTAGTGCCAGGATTGTTTACTTGTTAAATCACGACGAAAAAAACGAGGTATACAATAATGAATCGGAGCTACTCTACTGAATAAAATTCAATTAAAATCATTTATTTCATCTTAGGAACTAATAGCTTACTTAACGAACGTCAAAAATTTATAATAACCTAAATAACACAAAATGAAATTTGAAAATAAACAAACATGTTACAATTAAACTTCCTAAAATCTCGATAGACAAAATCTGTCATATCATCGACTTTATAAAAGACAAATACTTAAGCCGTAAGCTAGTGTCAGCCGGGAGGAAAAAAAGCCGGAGAAAAAAACTCCCGGTACTCTTTTAAATAAAAGGTAGATTCTTACAACATTAATTACAGTACGCTTTGGTGTCATAATAATATCAAAGTTATAAAAATTTAAAGCTTGTATAGGACTTCTCTGACGTGAGTGACAGTTGACGTGGTCAGCCATATTGAAAAAACATACACCGAAGCGAAGCGAGGGCGGGTCCATTAGTAACATTACGACCATCAACTATCTACTACCAAATCGATACAGTACCAGCACAAGTATTGCAATGTCACCCCTATTCCATGGTAATTAGGTTGAAATCATAATTACTATTACAGTCGGGCGGCTCGTCCTTGTTGTTCCACCGTATATCCGTCAGACCCTTGATTCTCAGCTCCTCCGCCGTCTTCAGTAGACTAGCTAGCTGCGACTGTGGAAAGAATTACACTCAGTAACAAACAATTAATACCAATGTCTAAGAAAACTACAATTGGCTAGCCTGGAGCTAAAGTGGTCTATGTTACAAAATAAATTTATCAAATGAAACGCGTTTAAAGTCACTATATTTAAATAACCAATCAAATTGTAGTGGTATTTTAATGATAACCTTACTTTGGTGACCGGATGATACTTGAGACCACTTTTGCTTGGAGTAATTTATTGTCTTAAGTTCAAAAATGCTCATAGCCAAAAATGTTACATATACCACTTTAGTTCCAGGCTTGCTAATTTTCGTCAACGCGATGTCGCAGCATTTTAAATTCTTCCGCCAAATGAAAATAAGATAGCGGATCCTATTGTTATTTCACATGGTAAAAGCCAAGGGTCTATTGTTTATGTTTTAGTACAAGTATTTTAAAAATATTTCCTTATCCGGTTATTATTCAACAAACAATATAGATTTTGTGTCCATTATTGGTGCCATGTCCATTACTGGTTCCACCACTGTATCATGATATTATTCGTAAACGTTCTTTGTTCTACCATCCCTTAACTATCTCCTCTCCACAAGGCTACTGAAAAAGATTTCTTTTAGAAATAAGTACCTTCGTACAATTGATTCCCTTATACGATTGGTCTTTGTAATGTTAATATTTTTGTGTACAAAAATAAATGGAGTAGAAGAAACGGGGAAGGAAACTCACTCGTATGTCTTTTTACTCACCAACCACACACACGCACACTCACGCACACACACACACACACGTACACACACACACACACACTCACACACACGCACACACGCACACACGCACGCACGCACGCAAACACACACACACACACACCAGCACACACACACACGCACACACGCACGCGCCCACGCACACACACTCACATGATGCACGTTCATCTGCCCGGTGTACATGTAGTCGAGCAGCGCGCGCAGGTGGCGCGGCTCCGCCCCGTCTATCACCAGCACCGGCTCGCCGTGGCCCTCGTGGGCGGCCAGCAGCGCAGCCAGCAGCTCCGAGCATGCTGCCAGGACCACCCTGCAACGAGGAGACGAGAAACTTAAGCTGGACTAGCGATGTAGACCACAAACGATAGACAAGACGAAAAAATGATCGTCGTGTGTCGCTGACGTAGGACGTTTACTGTATGGTTAGAAATAATTTTTGTCTAAAATGTTAATCGTTAATAAGATTGATATACTGGTTGCTGTTGATTCTGCCCATTGAGTAAGATGCCCCTTGTTCGATTATCGGGCATACATGACTAGTTATATGGAATTTTTCTTGGATCCCGGCAAACCCTAGTAGAAATACCAATAATCGGAATATATGATTGTAAATGATATTTATCTATTTATTACTATACATAAAGGTTACATTACTAACTAAAACTACGAAAAATTATATGCTTGGAACTTACTAAAGTATAAAGATAATGGGACCAACCTGTGCGCCCTGAGAGACACCCCTCGTATATTCTGCGGATCTACGGTATCCTTGTTCGGCACTTGTGTGGCAAAATTAGGCGAGCAATACAGCGTCACGTCGCAAAACCGTTCTGAAATGAATATAAAGATACCATTGAAAATCCATCACAAATACTTCGCGTCAACGTGTCAAATGCTTAGGCGAAATCTTAAAAAAGCTGTTTTATCTCAAGATATGAAACTAGTTCAGTAATTAATACATTTAAAAGAAATAATATAAGACATTATAGAATTAATTAAAGTAAAATCGGCACTAAACTAGACGATACAGGGGAGAATGGCTAGAAATTATAAGATAGATAATGCATCTCGTTCCACATTTCCAAAAAATAATTAAAAGACGTACAAACATTGACAGATGTAATTAAAATAATCTAAACAATTCTAAATAATTCGTAACTGTCACATGAGACGCTATTTGCGGCATGTATGAATTTCAAATGAAGTAAATCTATATCTCCACATTAGACATGTATCTAGAACAGACAGACATTGACACCCAGACGCGCCAAAACATTAGCAATACACGCATCTTTGACAGCTCTAAAAATAAATTGCGGGTCAAAAATTCTAAATTCGAACCTGTACAGACAGACCGACGGAAAGTAGAACGCGGGAAACATTCCTCGTATAATAGAAACTCAAGTTCATTATCGTTGCTAAAAATAGATTCTAGGCTGTTCTCGATAAAACGAATTAAAATTTAATCAATTTTGAACTTTAAAAATGAGCACATAACGTCGATGCGACCTAAAAAGTTGCGTCTACCGTCATCTAATTAAAAATTCGCAAAAAACATTCGTCCGATGCAAGATTAGCTAACACCGGTTTTAATTTTGGAAATAAAAACCAGTCCACCCAAACAGTACACCATAAGTACTGCTATTGATCTCGACCAATGTCAGTTAACTATTACCGAATATATACAGTTTCGTGCTTCGAAGACTGAAGATGATTACGACAGTTAAAAGTGTTTAAAAAAGCAAATAACTTTATATCAATAACAATAAATTTATTAATTAATAAATTATAAATCATAACTTTTTACAGAAGAGTCGCAAACGCTTGTCGTCAGATGATAATGATTACCAACGCATTGGGAGCCAAGATTTCCCGGGATTTGACTTCCGAATATCCAACAAAGCAACTTAAATGTTGCTAACATTTAACGGTCAATTCTAGCCAAAAAGTGACAACTCTCTTAACAAACAAGATATTATACTAGATATGGTAGAGGCTTCACCTATATTATATAGGGGAGCCCAAGAGGGGATTTCGGATGTTACTCCAGCGCAGAAGATACCTTAAAGAAGGCTTCCCCTTTACGTCACTCTTAAATTGTCATATTACAATAAAAATACACACGGGTTAAAAATATAAGTAACTCACCCTACTTTAGTTTGATGCTTTCGAGAATTTCAGATGATCAATTTTTATTTTGCAATAATTTGATCCTTTGTCCTGGACGTTCGGCCATTAATAGAGTTCATATTTGGTCGAAATACCTAACCGGGTACAAGGTATCCCCTACTATCAAGCCCACCATTTGTACTCCCAATGTATAAATAAATATCAGTAGTAATAATACTTACGACCTAACGCGAAGCCCTACCATCAACCAGCCGTCTGCTGTCACCACAATACCCCAAACTATCAACGTGGATCAAATTTTTACTATTAAAATAGATAAAAAAAGATAATAGATCGCTAAGGTGGTGACGACCACTTCCCAATTTCCACTCACCTTTGGATGGTTTGTTTGCATAAACTACTACATACACGAATAAATAATTTTGAATTCCAAATGAGCTTGAGCGGAGGCACAGCAACATATGGGCTGTTTACAACATTATATCTACATTTGTTTTTCTAGAAACATTCTAAAACCACTATTCGCCTAAATGCTAAATGCCATCGGTCAATATAATTTTTAATTCACTCGGGTTCCGTATACGATGATCAAAAACTAATTATGATTAAAGATAATACTTTAAACTAGTAATCATTCATAGGAAAACCAAAAAGACCAAATGTTGAAAATGAGGGGGTATTTTCCAAAAAATTATAACCCATGTCAGTTAAAATCCGTCAGTGGTTTCAAAAAATTTTCGGGTTTTTTCCTCTCCTATTGTCCGGAGAATGTCTTTAAAATGAAAGATCAGCGACATTAAAACAATTCGTAACTGAAAATCGTACTTGACTTATTCAAAATTCAGCTCTGACTGAGATTTTTCTAAATTCCCCACATTATTGAACAAACAACTTACTTGTGCAAAAAAACTAATGATATTCTTTTTTACGGAACTCATACATAACTCCCGTTCACGCTTGACCATTCTCAGTCTATTATCGAATCGATCTTCGATGACCTACAGGCGGAATGGAAAAAAACAAAATTTTAAACAACATTCTCCCAAAACAAATCACCCAACGAACCGCGATGGAGTAGATTTTCAAAATGTCAATAACGACACAAAAAATTCCAATTTCAAATTCAAATTTAAAAATTATTTTTCATAGCGTTAATGTTCACAGAGCACTTACAGGAAAGAGGCACTTTGATTGGCATTATAAGCGTTGCTTTTGTATTTAAAAATAAAAGATTAACGCACATAGGTAATTAAAATGTATGTACAAGTAATCCAGAGAAATACTGTGGTAACAATGACCAATGGATTGTCATCCATAATGGATAACCGTGTAGGTTACTGTCGGAAATAATAAATATGTGACATAACAAAATGTTCGCAATCTTCGAACATTTACATAGACATTATTAAATGTGACTGGAAATTTAAGTTTTTAGCTTCAAGCTTCTTTACAGTTTCAAGCTCATTTTATATCAAAATTATTTTAGGTTTTATTAAGAGATGTCACTGTACTCAAAATATAGATAAAAGTATACCCGTGCTGCCATCTAGTAAACAAGTAGAAATACTGTGTGATATGATTATTATTTCATTTTCCCCCACGTAAATCAAGTTTCTGTCTCTTTTTACTATCGTTTTTTCGTTTCATCGACTCTCAAATCATACGATGTTAAAAAAGTTTTAATTTAAAAACTATTCCACGTCAACATTACTCTATGTTCGCAACTATTCATTTTTAATACCGCACTGAACTTATCTATACAACGTTCACTATTTTTTTTTATTAAAGGTCAAGGTGTTTTTGCAAAGATAATAAAATTTATTTTCCGAATTGAAACAACATTGTATTGAAGTTTAGACGAAGGTTTGAAGTCAAGTTAAGGTTTATATTCTGATAGTTTGCATCCAGGGATAGGACATAGAATAGATCGTGTCTCGATTATAGGTTCCCTTGGGATAAATTCAATATTTGGTTGAAGCTGCGACCATCGTGTAGTACACACATAACATAAAATTAGAGGTGCTTGCCGAGGGATTTGAACCCAGAAACTGCCTTTCAGGAGACCAACTTTCAAACCACTAGACTATCACTACTTTCTAAAAATATTTAATGGAATGATATCAGCTACACACCTACGCCTTCACGTTTATTAATAACTCCATTATTTATATTATTATTTTATTTTGTAGAAGCCTGTCATTCACTGAACAGGTTTCGCGACTGTCATTTGTTTTGTTAATTAATCATTGTTTATACAGTACGTTTCCATTTAAAAAGATAAATTGACATAATATATCACGTATGAACAATTACAGTTATGTATTATTAATTACATCTGTCAAATTTGGTTAACGTGGTCATCACCGAAATTGCTAAGTCAAAATTTCCGAAAACTGTGGACGTTTGAATAAAATTTTGGAATATTTTTAAGCTGACTTTTTTTTAAATCTCCTGTATGCCCCAAAAATTATTATCTTCATCCGCAGACCCATAAATATTTTGTCGATTTTCATACAAACTTTCAGCCCTTATATAACAGACTTAGGGGTTGACTTTTCAAAAAAGCTTCAAAAAATTTACGTGCACAAGAGTATCATTGATACCTACATGAATAAATGATTTTTGATTATGATTTTGATTTAACCTAGATAGAAAAAAATATACCAACCTTTCTCCAGCAATTGCGCAAACATACTCTGCACGTTAGAATGATGGTGTTTCCACCGTAAACAGTACTGTTGGGGCACCATTGTCACTCACACACACAACACCGTACGCACACCACGAAATAAATAAATACACACGAACTTTGGTTTGATTTAAGGCAGGCTATAGGAAGATATATTCGTATAGTTAAATATAAGTTGAATTATCTAATACATCGTATAGTTTGGTAGAAAATTTTGGTCGATAGTTTTATATAATTTTCTTTACATAATATATTTTTTTTAGTTTTCTTCTTCTTAATTTTTTTGTAATAAAAATCCTAATTTCAGTAGTAGGTACACGTAGTTGATTTTGGAATGTAGACTCTCGGTGGTTTTCTTTTTTTTCTTTTTACCTGTAACAAAAAAAAAGAATGTTACTAATACAAACTTAGGAAACAAATCTACTCACACCTTACACTTGGAAATCCGTCAAAACGTTTAGGCTTTAGAGCGTGCCAAAAAAAAGGACATACATACAGTCATACAGTCCTAAAATTACGTATTACCTACCCTTCTGGTACAGTTTAGTGTAAAAATTATTATTGCTTTATTTATTTAGGAAAATTACCAAGTTAAATATTTAACTTTTATAGATTACGTTATCATTGAATGACATAGCTATATTTTATTTTGTATTATTTTGTAAAACAATATAATAATATAAAATCTTAATTTCAAATGCCATACTCGTCTCTTATGAACACTCATCAAATCATCATCATCATCATCACAAATAACTGTCCCACTGCTGGGATCGGGTTTCCTCTCACAGTGTAGTACAGGTCATAGTCTACCACGCTGGCCTAGTGCGGATTGGTACATACACCTTTGAGAACTGTATGGAGAACTCTCAGGCGTGCAGGTTTCCTCACGATGTTTTCCTTCGCCGTAGCAAATGATAACTATTTTCTAATACGCACATAACTTTTTAAATCAGAGGTGCGTGTCGGGACTCGAACCCACGAACTCCGGTTCGGAAGACCAATGTTCGACCATTATCACTCTTTTGACCTCTAATTTTGTATGCAACATTGTCTTAGGGGTTATCCATTAATCACTTGCGAGGCTCGAAGAAGGGAAGGGGTCCATAAAAAAACAGGAAATATCATAAGGGGGGATGGGGGG